>JASDQU010305479.1:50504-64840 GCA_032191745.1 Picea mariana | reverse complement strand
ATTGACTACATTGAAACTTTTTCCCTTGTTTCAAATATGAACTCTTTTCAATTGATTATTTCCCTTACTACTCGTTTTGGATGAAAAATCCATCAAATGGATGTGAATAGTTTTTTTCTTCATGGAGACCTATCTGAAGAAATTTTCATGTAACAACCACCTAGTTTTTTGACAAATTCTACCTTAGTTTTTTTTACTTAAGAAGTCACTTTACGGTTTTAAGTAGGCTCCCTAATCTTGGTATACTAAGATCAACAGTTTTTTTCTTTGACTTCATTTCAAATGTTGTGAATATGATCACAACTTGTATGTACTCCATACCAATGGATACACTTTGATTATTTTTGTATATGTATATGATCTCTTCATTATTGGAAATAATAATGATCTCATCCTTATATTGACGAAACATCTTGTTGACTCCTTTGAAATAACAGTTCCTAGTATTTTGCATTATTTTTTGGGTCATCAAGTACTACCGCTATGTGATGGATTTTTCATTTCTCAGTCTAATTATGTGATGTATATTTTGACACATTTTAAGATGGCCGATTGTAAGCCTTGTGCTACTCCCTTTCAATTTGCAGTAATGCTCACCAAAACTTGTCAAACACTCACAATCGATGCTACTCTTTATCGACAATTGTTCGGTAGGCTTATTTATCGTACTCATAGTTGACCTAACATTTCCTTTTCTATTAGTGTGGATTCTTAGATTATATAGGACCCTAAAGAAATCCATTGGAAATCATTCAAAATAATTGTCCACTATGTCAAAGTTACCACTCATTTTGGTACCAAGTATTGTCGAAGATTATATTTGTTGGTCAGCTTCACTGACTTTGACTAGTTTGGTGAAAATGATCACATAAGTCCACTTTTGGCTATGTGTTTCTATTAAGCATTGGACCATTGGTGTGTTCATGCAAGAAATAGAAGTTAGTGTCCTTGTTGATTACAAAAGAAAAATATCATGGTTTCATTCAAGCAGGTACTGAAATAGTTTGGATGCACCAACGTTTGGGAGAATTTGTCCTTCTTATTTAGATATCGACTACAATATACTATGATAATAAAAGTACCATACATGGTGCTGAAAATTGTGTTTTCCATAGTAATATGAAGCACATTGAGCTCTATGTTCACTATTTATGACATTTGTTTCATGAGATCATTGTATCTCTTGAACATTGTAGAACAATGATCAGGTTATTGATATCTTCACCAAACCTTTAGTTGAAGCTAGATTTATCAATATCTGTATGATTCTTGGGCCTCATGATGTTGCAGTTATGGGGGGTTCCATGGTGACTTAATTTCACCTCGTGAATCTCCAAATATGTGTGTTGATGGGGGGGTGTTGGAACATCAAGCATTGATTGTTCATCACTTTTATTCTAGATTTAGTCAATTGAGAAGTTGACCTACATCTGGATACATTCAGTTGGGTCATTGACCATATCTCTACATCATACAATTGAGTAGTCAACATGTCTATCATTCAAATAGTTGACCAGTAGTCAAAGATAATCGAGTGATGGATAATCGACCAGTAGTCAAAGATAATCGACTACAAATTGGGAACATGGATAGTTGGGTCAAGCATCCTTGTCAAGCTCACTCAACAATGTAGATTTGATGGAGTCAACTCTAACAATCGATGGTTATATGTGGACAAGATCTTCTCGATTATGTGGAAGTTGGTTAGATCTTAAGGATATAAATAGAAAACCCCTTCGGTCATTATCATCAAGCGATCAAGTTGATATCATATGGATATATCAAGATCCAATATGCACAGTGATTTTTTGATCACTATGAGCTTTGCTTAATTTTTGTAATGGTGTCCTTAGAAACCACCTTTCTCTTTGAAATGTTATCCTCTCTTCGGTTATCTAAAGAATTATCTATTTGTTTCATTATAGGTTCCACCCATTTCCCCAACAAAAACCACATGTTTTAGTAGAGTTAATTAATTCATTCTTTGCGAGTCAACAATAACTATCCCCACAATTTCCATAATTTCCATAGCAACCTCAATTTCCACAACCACAATCACAATTAGCCCCGCAAAATGTTTTACATATGTGTGCAAATAAACCTCCATATAAACCTCAACTTCCTACTCATATCACTTCTTACCCAAATTGTGATGTACCAAATAGAAATATTTATAGCAAAAATCATAGATATTACTCATATATATCACAGAAAGAAATAAAATAGCATGAGCAATGGACAATATGAGCAAAATGTGATACCTTTATTATGGAAGCAATGCTCACTTGCCTCTTTGAGGGGGAAACCTCCAATAGAGAAAAAATCATATTACAAATGATTTCCCAAACACGTTTTAAAAATTATTCTATACATTTATATAGTACTTTCTACTCCCTAAGAACATTCCACAGAAGGAAATTTATGGTAGGCAAAACCTTCTAGTAATTCTTCTTACAATAATTTTGTTCACACTACTACATAGGCCTTATTTACTAAATATGGCCTGCATACATAGAAATACATAATAATATATATATATACTTAGGGGTTTGGGAGGTTATGAACTTAACATGTCCTCCCCCTTAAAAGGTAGCCTTGTCCTCAAGGCTTGAGATGTGGAAAGTGCTACAAAATGACTGTTGATTCCCATGTATCATATTTTTGTTGGGTATCCTTCCATTTTACTAAAACTTGATGTGTCATGTGCTTGCGTAGACGATGCTCTCATTTTTCAAGGATGGCCTCTTCCTATAACCAAATGAAACCTTCTCCATCCAATTCAAGAAAATAATTTTGAACCCAACAATTGGATCAAACTACTTTCTTTAATAAGGAGACATGAAAGACTAGATGTATATTATAGTCATTGGGAAGTGCTAAATTGTAATCCACCTACCCAATACACATGAGGATTTTATAGGGGCCATAAAACTTTGGGGCCAACTTCTGGTGGTGGTATTATTTGACGGAATTATATTTGTATGGTTGTAAATGAAGGAAGACTTGATCCCCTTCTTTAAAATAACATTCATAGAAATGTTGGTCAGCCTATTTCTTCATCTCATTCTAATCCATGACTAGATTATCTTTGAGAGTGTGCAAAATTTCATCCCTAGTTGTATGTGTTTTTTTAACCTCTTGTACCTTGGAGACACCTAGTAGGTAAGATAATACAAATGTATGATTTTGGCCATAGACTGCCTAAAATGTGATCATGCGAGTGGAACCATGATAAGTTGTATTGTAGCACAATTCAACTATGGGAAACAATTGATCCCATTGATACTTTTGTTATGAAGTGAAAAACATGAAACATGCTTCCAAACACTTGTTGACAACTTCCATTTGACCATCGATCTAGGGGTGATATGCACTGCTAATATTCAATTGGGTTCCCTATAGACTGAACAATACTTTCCATAAGTTACAAGTGAAAGTGGGATCATGGTTTGTGATAATAGATTCGGGCATACCATGTAGTTTGAAGATATTATCCATGAATAATTGACCAACTGTGGAATATTTAAAGGGGTGTTGGAGGGAACAAAAATATTCATATATATAAAGTTGATTGACCAAAACCATAATCATTAATTTATTGCTAGATTTGGGCAGCCCCACAATGAAGTTCATAGAAAAATCTATTCGTACAGTAGGTGGAATAGGCAAATGTTGTAGTTCATCTCGATTCTTCATTTTTTCTCCCTTGTCTCATTGGAAAATATCACATTCAACCACGAAGGTGCATATGTATTTTTTCATTCCTTCCCAAAAGAAGGAACATTTGATCCATTCATATCTTTTATGAAATCTAGAATGACATGTTTTTGGGGATGCATGGAGTTCATATAGCATAGTGGCTTTAAACTTTGATTGCTTGATCAAATAAAGACACCCTTTATAATGAAGTTCATCATTGTGCTAAGTGTAGATAGGAGATACATTAGAATCATGTTGAAGTTATTATATCAGGATAGAAATCTTGGGATCAATGAAACATTTATTATATATTTCAGTCACCCAATCAACTGGAAGGAATGAGAGTGAAAAGAGGGACCCTTCCTCTTCATATTTTATAGAAAGATCATCAATGACCCCATTCTCCTTACCATTATTGTAAATGATCTCATTATCCTAGCCTAGAATTTTGGTAACCTATTTCTATTTTTATTTTGATGAAATCCTTTGATCCAATATTTGAGGCTATGATGATCAATTTTTATCTAGAAACAATTCCCAAGCTAGATAGGATTCCAAATATTCACAACATGCAAAATGGCCAACATTTATTTTTCATAGGTGGACTTACCCAAGTGTCTGTCAAAAATATATTTATTGGTATAGGCCAAGGGTATTCCTTCTTGCATTAGACTTGCTCCTACTCCTTTTCCAGAGGGATCACATTCCAAAAACAAAGTCTTAGTGAAGTCAGGAACAGCAAGTCCTAGGGTGTTACACATAACATATTCCAATTCCAAGAACGATTGATTTGCAAATGCATTCCAATTGAAAGAATTTTTATTAAGTAAGGAAATGATAGGAGCCACAAATTTTCCATAGTTTTGGATGAAATTTCTATAGTACCCTACTATACCAATGAAACCTCATAAATTTTTAAGAGTTGTAGGACATGTCCAATCCTTCATTTCTTCAATTTTCTTTAGGTCCACTTGTACACCATCCTTCATAACAATGTGTCCCAAATATTCAACTTCAAAAATTCCAAAGGAACATTAATACCCCTTGAGAAATAGTTGATGATGATAAAGGAGTTGTAAAACCTATTTTACATGGGTAGCATGGTCCTACCAAGTTTTTTTGTAGATGAGGATATCATAAAACAAGACTAGGACAAAATGATGCAAAAAGGGTTTAAAAATATGATGCATGAGACTCTGGAAGGTGGAGGGTGAATTATAAATGCCAAAACACATCACCAAGAAATCATAATGGCATTCATGAGTTTGAAAAGTAGTTTGGGAATATCAAATTCTTTCATATGAATTTGGTGATAGCCTATGGAGATCAAGTTTGATAAATAATTGTGCATCATTAAGTTCATCCAAAATATCATCAATAAATGGAATGTGAAACGTGTCCTTGATGGTGATTTTGTTGAGAAAATAAATATTAGGACATGTGCACCAAGTGCCTTATTTTTTTAGTACCTTGACCGCTAGGGAGGAATAAGGAATCGTACTAGGGAAGATGACACCCGTAGCTAAAAATTATTGAATAATATTTTCAATTTCAGTTTTTTTAACAAAGGGGTGGAGATAAGGGAAAACATTAGGTAGGAAGCTACCATGTATGAGTGGATGGAATGATCATGAGAACCATAGGAGGGTAGGAGGCCTTGGGGATTTTCAAAATTATTGGTATTTGGTTAGGAAGGACTACATGTTAGGATGAATAGGTTGGGAAGGGGTCTCAAAGGCTTGAATAACATGAAACTAGGAGAGAATGCCAACATGATATTTCTTGAGGATGTTTTCTATATGTTATGAGCTGAAAATATCTGGAGAACCTATAATGATTCCTTGGAGAGTGTAATGGTTCCCATATTTTTGAAATTTCATGTATAACTCCTAGAAATCCATGGTTATGGGACCTAATGTATGCAATCATTCAACACCCAGAACAATTTCACAACCAATTTCAATGGAAAACATGTGGGATTTCAAAGAATAATCTCCAATTTGAAGGCACACATTTTCACAACAACCCCCACACTTCATGGAGCCACCATTATAAATAATCATTTAAAATTTGTTCACAACATGTATATATCAATGTGTCTATTGGGCAATGCAACGAGGAATAAAATTGTGGTTGTTTTTGTTTTCAATTAAGACAATGACATTACGGTGCCTGATATAGCCAATTAATTTAATAGTTTGGGGAGATAAATTACTAATGAAGGAATGGAGAGAGAGTTGGGTTCCACAAAAAGTTGATCATAAGGAAGAATGTATCATCTCTCTAAGGAATAGGTTCTTGGGGGAGAGAATCACCATCATATTTTGAAATGTCTTAAAAAATGGCCATAAAAGTTTATGCTCCTTACATACAAGATATTATTTTTCATCAGAATTGCAATAAAGGCATTTAAGTTTACATTCAACATTTCAGCCCTCACTAATCTGTGGATCTTGAGAGGAGGAGATTAAAGAGAAGGATTGGTGGGACAAGGGTAGGGGTTAATTTTTTTTTTTTTATTTGAATAGTAACCATTTGTTATTCTTCCCTAGCTAAGTGATTGGTTTTGATCCAAGTGTTACGGCGAGCCATTAAAATGTGAGAATGGATTTCTTCCTTTAGACCACTAATAAAACATTCTCTAAAATCAAAGATGTAATATTCAACTATAAAAAAAAAAAATAAACTTGGTTAATTCGCCCAAATGATGAGTATCGGTGTCAAAATGCTCATAAAGATATGTGACAAATTGAGTCCAATAAATATAATCTCTATGGTAATTTTTATGCCATTGCCACCATTTCCAATGCTTGAGATCTAAATATAAGACACCAACACAAAGTTTCATTAATTCATTGGTGAAGCGATGCAATAAAAAATAGTGTTCCATTTGAGAGACCTAGACAGTGGGGTATGATCCATCAAATTTATTCACATCCACTTTAGGAAGGCACGGATCATGAACAAGTGTGTTAGAGTGAATCTCCATGGAGTGGGAGGATTAAATTCCTTCTTGGTATAAGGGATATTTTTGGTAGTTGGAATCTTTCAATTTTGTAAGAAATGTAGAGAGGATATCCTGCATGTCATCCAATGCATTGACCTTGGTAGTAAGTGTAGAAAGTTGGTCCTTATATATAGAAAATTTGATGTCGGTATCATCTTGAGCTTTCTTGATTTTGGTTTCCAAGGCTTCACATATCTATTCCACATTCAAAACATGGTTGTGAAGTTATTAGTTTTGGTTGGCCATTGAGTGGGTGCATAAGAAAAAAGGGAATGGGAGGGTAGGGCTAGGGAGATGGGGCTAGAGGGTCCACACAAAATTACTTACTGACGAGTTGTAGGAATGTGATCAGTGTGAATTTCGAGAGGTATTGAGATATAAAGTTAATAATGGTGAAAGTGTGTCCACATAAAAAATATCATAGAAGAGGGGTACCACTGCGATCAATGTGATTCCAGGAGTCTATTGAGAGAGGTCCCAAATAAGGGTGTTAGTGGGTCCACTTTATACTATTTTCTTTTTAAATTTTGTGGAATCATACTCTAGACTAGGAAATATTGGGCCTATAGAATGCTCAAATTATTAATATTGAAGATTATATAGGCATTTACCAAAGACAAAATAGGAAGAAGGGTTTCCAGTGATCAATATTTCAAGAGATACCATTGTTTCAAAAAATTTCTAGACTAATAGAAAGAATTAGTGTTGCAAGGGTCCTAAGGACAAAGGAGTTCCTTATGCTATAGCTCTTTGATATACTTGTAGGGTCCAACAATATTACTCGGTCCAATATCTTAGGGTTGTAACTAAGGAGGTTCAAGCACACCCTTAGTCGTACTACTCGATTACCCAGGTACACAAGAGTAATATTCTCAAGTTCTCTTCTCAGTGCCACTATAGTAGTCAGCAAGTCAAGAGACTAATCTAAGGTTGGTTTCAAGACATGTACAAAACTTCTGATATAACTGAGTGTACATGGAAGTGAATTATATATACAAGTGTAGTTTGATGTGGTACTACTAGAAGGGGTACAAATAGGGGTTAAAAAGGTTTATAACCTGGTGGAACCTCTTGTATTTCTTGCATGTATGATTCCCCTACCGCATATTTATCTTCTTAACGATAGATATCTATGTTATTTATAAACATTGGAACACATATCTAACCTAGAAAAAGAGGTTTCTCTAAAAATGGTGCCAAGAAATAGCTCTAATACAACTTGTGACGTACCAAATAGAAATATTCAAAGCATAAATCAAATTTATTACTCTGATATATTGCAGAAATAAGAGGATATCATGAAAATGGACAATATGAGAAAAACATGACACCTTTATCGACATGGAATCAATGTTTTCTTGCCTCTTTGAGGGGTAAACCTACAATAAAGAAAATATTATATTACAAATGATTTCCCAGACACCTTTTACAAATGATTCTATATATTTATATAGTACTTTCTATCCCCTAAGAACATTATATAGAAGGAAATTTATAGTATGCAGAACCTTCTAGTAATCCTTCTGACAATAATTGTGTTCACACTACTGCAAAGGCCTTATTTACTAATGATAGCCTCCATTGTTTCGGGGATAAATCCCCTATGATCTAGGTTAGAATATCAGATAGAGTGTGCACCTCGAGAACTAATTCTATCCACAAGAAGGAGTTAAGAATTCATAACAAAATAACTAACTACTCATGAGAGAAAATATGGCTAACCCATATCCTAACATTTGAAGAATATTCCTTGTGATAATCCCTGCTCCATTATTTCACTCCAAAGATTTATTCGACAACCTACACATAAACAGAGAAATATTCAAATTAGGTAGTTACAACAACTAACTCTTAAATATACTAACTAGGATCAAATATGTCGGTTTCAAGATAATCAAATGTGTAGATATTACAAAAGTAAATAAAAAAATAAGACTGGGACAAAAAAGAGAGTTCTCAGTATATTAATAGCATGAAATCAAGGAATGATACAACCTTAAATTGTTGTGGAACTGTCTGGAACCAATTGTAACACCACTTTTTTAATCTCCTGATTATATGTAATTAATCATGATTAATTATTTCCATGCCATGGCATATAAACATTGTAAATGTATAAATTAATTAATAAATAAAGTTTCACAACTAACTGATGGGGAGATCATGCATATTGGACATGATACAATGAGTGGGATTATTGAGGGGAAACATAAGGGTATTCATATGTTAATAACCTCAAGCCACCTTGTTGAACTATGTTGGGGGGAATATACCTGTAATTTCCCTTTAGCTTGAAGTTGAAGTAAAATATTAAAGAAAGGAACAACTTGTTAGTTGAGAAGAATCTCCCATGTAAATGCATGGGAATGAATGCAATTTACGTCCATGGTGAATTGTGGAATCCTTGATATTATTGTTGTCACTAAAATTTTGTCCGCAAATGGTTACAGGAATACAACATCTCTAAACACCTATTAATGCACCTGCAACACCAAGAAAGCATTTTCCAAGAGGAAAAAACTATACAATTGGTCAAAATATTGACATGCGCTAAATCACTAAAGGAAGCGCGCACACACTATGCTAGCCAATGAAGCCCATATAGCACACAATGCACCATATGCGCAACTGTGTACAAGAAAATCTGCGCACACCTATGAACGACGCATTTATGGTTCTTGTCAGCCCCCCACCCACTTCTGGACCAGCTCTCAACTTGATTTGACCCTGAAATCTGAGCTGAATCTGAGTGGGGGGTTGGTCAAAGACCTAAGGGTTCCCTAAAGGTTCCCTTGTTCACACTAAAGACCGATTGGATATTACCTCAAAGGGAAGCTATAAAAGGATGCCATGGGTGCACTTAGAATTCAAGAATCTCATTGTATTTTTATGTTTCCTATATTCTCCTACAAGAAACCTCTTTTCTTCTTGGAGCATAATAGCAACATCTCATTAAGCTATTCATCTCACCTATTGAGGGAATAATCTTGGATTTCTTCACCAATTCCTTTCTAGTTTACCATTTGTAAGAAGATCTCTCACAGAGGGGACTCAAGAGCCCTCCCAAGGAGGAAGAGGGGATCCACAAGTCCCCCTTTATCTATGGTGTTTACCCACTAATATACTTCTCCATTGGTGGCATGATTATTGATCATTTGTTTGATTAGTTTTGGTTCTAATTCCCTCATGCATTTTAGTTTCATTTCTTTAGTTGTTGTTATCTTAGTTGTTTATTTATTTCATGTGATTGAATTGTTTGATTCATACACTAACTGTTGCACCTCTTTAGTCACCTAAATGAGCAATAAGGGTGCTTACAAGCCCAGTTGGGTCATCTAAGCAAGACAGTAGTAGAGGAAAGAATTAGAAGTATAAAGCATAAAAGATAAGCAAATAATTAAACTAAGAACTATAAAAGAAATTAAACTAGAGTGCATAAGGACATTAGAACAAGAAATAAACAAGACTCATGCCACCAATGGAAAGGATTGTATTAGTGGAAAGAAAAAACCAAAGAGAAAGGGAGACTTTGGGTCCCCTCTTCATCCAAGGGAGGGCTCTTGGACCCCCAAATATTGAGCTCTTCTTACAAGTAAGGAACTAAAATGAAATAGTGAAGAGAATCCAAAGCACATCCAATCTAGAGGTGATATGAATGGCTAACTGAAATGGTGTTAGCATGCTCTTGATAAGGACAAAGGATCCTCCAAGAGAATATCAACAACATAACAATACAAATGAATTCCTTGAAAATATAGTGCACCCATGGATTCCATTTATAGCATAGCTTTAAGGTATTATGCAACCAGTTCTTAGTGTGAATAAGGGGCCCTTTAGGTAATTGACCAGCTCCCTAGTCGGATTCAACCGAGATTTGGATGTCAAATCGACTTGGAAGCTGAACCAGAAGTGGGTGGAGGGCCAAACAATATCATAAATGCACCGTTTTGAGGTGTGCGTGGATTTTTGCATCCACAGTCATGCATCGGGCGCATGTGCACTTTTCCAACATTATTTGAATGTCGCGTGTGAGTGCAAACCTTGTGTATTTTTAGCGCATGCTGATTTTGTTGTTGGTTGTATAGTTTTGGACCTTTTGGAGATGCATTTTTCTCCCATGAGTGAACTAATGAGTGTTTTGAAGATGTTGGATTCCTATAACCATTTGTGGACAAAATTCCGGTGATAACAGATGCCCCCTGATGTGTGAGGTTAGGAGCATACGTATAGCCGAAATACATCAATGTTTCTTCTACTGAGAGTACCTGCGTAAGAAATAGAGTTGTGGGGAGTGTCAAGAGAGACCCATTAGAAGGAGAGGGGAACTTGTAGCACCCAAGCATTTCCCAAGCTGTGGGAGAGAAAATAAATCCTTTTACAAACAAGGCGGGCATGCTCGATGCTCGTGTCATGTAACTCAAAAAGATGTAATACAATAACTGAAGCTGCATTGTGGACATAGATCACTATAGCACCCTTTGGGGTGGTTTGATAATAGCAGAGGACAATTTTGATGGTGAAAAAACTCTGAAAAAGGGTAAGGACACCTGTGAGAAGTGTCAATAATGTGAAGACATTGATATTCTATCAAATTTCAGACGTCTCCGGCTAAGATAAAACAACTGCAATAGTTGCAAAGTAAGACCCACTGTAACATGAGATAGTGTTAAAGTTGAATGTTATGGGGGTCAATGACAGTAGAGAACAATGTTGGTTTTCCCTGTGCCATCCAAGACTCCTCATTGTAAAAGTAATGAGAGTCAAGATATTGTCGCCCTTCTAGAAACCGTTCTGATGTTGACAGAAAGGGAGACGCGACTCCAAGAAGAAAAGGGATTTCTGAAATCCATTGGATGAGATCAAGAACTGATGAGGTACATGGATGAATTTAAGATGCGGTGAGACTCAAGACTGCCCTTGGTTGGGGAGATATGCAAAGTGGAAGTAACTGTAAAACTGAATCTAGCGCTAGGGGGACGACTAGACGAGGGTGAGTTGTGCCAGAGGCGTGACAAAATGGACAAAAAAGGGGATCAAAAAGGTGTATGGGATGTAAGATACTCGATGTTTATGGATAGTGTCATTGATGTCAAAAAGTGAAAAATGCCAAAACCAAGGGCGACAAGGGTTTATTTTTCAAAAAAATGAAGGTCTCTAAAGGTGACAACAGAAAGCTATGAAAATGCGGAAAAAGGGTTTGTACAATTATCAAAAGAATAAAAACTAAGTTGGGATAACTGTCCAGATACAGAAACAATTTCCCCAGTGTAAGATGTCTTGGCCTGATGATGGTGCAAGTTGCTTGGAAAACAAGTGGAGGGTTAGGGCCACATAGGCAGGTTTCTGTATTAGGGAAATGTATGGAGGACAATCTGCAGAGGGGAAACTGACGATGGATGAAATGGATGGTTAATGATACTATGGGGGTGCAGTCAGAATAGAACCATGATGAAGTAACCTGGGAGTCCATTTGGGTAGGTTAGAAAAATGAGGAGAAGGAGTATATGGCTAGTTCTTGACATTATGTAAGACTATTGGGACTCCCATCCCTAAAGGGTGAAAACAACATGAGTGCCAAAATGCCCAGGGGAGCTATGAATGGGACAAATCATGTGGGGGGGAGTGCTACTGGGTGACAGTATCGAAATGCAGTGGAAGTGACAGTACTACAAAGCTGGATATAGGGATCCTAGAGGCAAAGATCAGAGGGTGTGATTGGGAGATGCATTTTGAGATTCAAAGGGAATGAATACATGCCAGTGTCGATGATATACCTGAAGGGATACTATTGATGTATGATGATCAAGCACCTACACACATAAAAACCGAATACGTGACGTGAACAATATCTGAAGAGAAAGATCATATAGCAATTATTAAATAATGTAAGCATGCATACCTGAGCGTAATATGAGAAAAATGTTCCCTGGCGGTTGAGGATGGAAAATGGCTCGGGGAATGGAATTATGTAGGTAAGGGGGTCTTGATCCCATGTTTGAAGACGAATCGAAAAATGGGCACCCAGAGCTCCCAGAACTGAGTCGGGAAGTTTGGAAAAATGGACTATATGTAGTTGTAGGGCCCACAAAACCACCTCATTTGTACTGATCTGAAAACAGATCCAGAAGCCTGATAGGGCTTGAAAAATGCTCAAAAATGAAATTGCTTGAAATGCGACGAAACCTGTTCCATTGCGTCTGTCTCGTCTTCCTGATTCTGGTGGTATAATTTTTATGTCAAATGGAGTCCGTATGGAGAAGATATCGCGTTCTGTCCGAAAAGTCAAACAGGTAAAAATTTGATGCTGACTGGGCAGGACACGTGGCACGTCCGTACAGTTACACGTGGAAGATTCCGTACAATGACGTGGCAGATTCCGTATAGAACACGTGGCGGCTTCCGTACAGGACACGTGGCATCTCCAGGATGCGACACGTGTCAGGTGGATTTGGCGTTTTTAGGGTACGATCGACCAATATCGAGGTGACACGTGTCACCACTCACAGGGTGACACGTGGCACGCTGACGTCAGCAGGGTGACGTGGTAGCTGACGCGGAAGGTGACTGGGATGTACGGCCGGGACACGTGGCAGAGGACAGGACTGACAAGTGGCAGTACGGCGGGTGACAGGGCACACACGTGGGCCAATCCGGCGTTGACACGTGTCCCGTTTTCATTGGAAAAAAAAGGTGCCACGTGGCCCACTCAGGGGTTGCCACATGGCACCCCGCTATTGGTTCATGGTTATATGTGTAAAATTTTGGTATGCCGCCGGGGGTCAAACCCGTGACCTCCCGGGCGGGCCAAGTACTCGGCAAGTTTGGCTAACCGTATTGGCAAAGGGTGGTGCTTGTATAGTTTTCGGACGAAATTGGTTTTGATTTCAGGTTAGTGTATGGACGGATGCGGAAAGGGCCAGGGCCTCGGCGGCGGATACAACATATAACCATTACCCTTTTTAACCGAGAGCTGTTTCATTTTAACGCAGGAGTTTGTTGTGGCCCGTGGCCATATGGCAGAGTTACACCACATAACCAGGGGCGGTTCCACATTTAAATGCGCACGGTTATAACCAATAACGCACGGACCTATGCCTTGTGCCACGAGATCGGGAGCTGGTGCGATTTGGAGGCCCGCGCTATAGCGCATGGCCATATAAAATAGCCCATATGACCGAACCAAGGGGGCTGCGCCCGGATTCGGGGGGCTTAAGGCCCAATATTATTAAAATGTGGGTTTTTATATAGTAATTTGGTTATTTTTCAATTAATATTGCCTAATATTGGCAGATTTTCTCCATTTTTAGGGGATATTGAGAATTTTTGGAGGCCATATTCTTGGAGGAAGTTGGGGATGTGAAACCAACTCCTTTGATATATAAACCAGGCCTGTTTGAGGCCAAGGAACAGTCAGTTTTGCAGAGTTATGCTGTTGGAAAGCCAAGCCAAAGTCAGTTTGTTGCAGGGTAGCCTTTGAGGTGGAAACGTTGTCGGATCGTTTCTGGGAGCTTGGAGCATCAGTTTTGCATGCCGTTTCTTTCATTGGGTTCTTGAGATCTGTGACTAGAAGACCAGATCAGTCTTGTAGCCTTTGGGCATTGCTGAGATGTAATTTTGAGCACTTGAGCAG
>JASDQU010305479.1:9600-42896 GCA_032191745.1 Picea mariana | reverse complement strand
TGTGTTGATGGGGGGGGGGGGTCGGAACATCAATCATTGATGGTTCATCACACTTATTCTATATTCAATCGATTTAGAAGTTGACCTACATCTGGATATAGTAGGTTGGGTGATTGACCATATCTCTACATCATACAATTGAGTAGTCAACATGTCTGTCATTCAAATAGTCAACCAGTAGTCAAAGATAATTGGGCGATGGATCAACCAGCTGAACAATCGACTACAAATTGGGAACATGGACAGTTGGGTCAAGCATCCTTGTCAAGCTCACTCAACAATGTAGATTGGATGGAGTCAACTCTAACAATCGATGGTTATATGTGGACAAGATCTTCTCGATTATGTGGAAGTTGGTTAGATCTTAAGGATATAAATAGAAAACCCCTTCGGTCATTATCATCAAGCGATCAAGTTGATATCATATGGATATATCAAGATCCAATATGCACAGTGATGTTTTGATCACTGTGCGCTTTGCTTAATTTTTGTAATGGTGTCCTTAGAAACCACCTTTCTCTTTGAAATGTTATCCTCTCTTCGGTTATCTACAGAATTATCTATTTGTTTCGTTACAGGTTCCACCCATTTCCCCAACAAAAACCACATGTTTTAGTAGAGTTAATGAATTCATTCTTTGCGAGTCAACAATAACTATCCCCACAATTTCCATAGCAACCTCAATTTCCAAAACCACAATCACAATTACCCCCGCAAAATGTTTTATAGATGTGTGCAAATAAACCTCCATAGAGACCTCAACTTCCTACTCATATCACTTCTTACCCAAATTGTGATGTACCAAATAGAAATATTTATAGCATAAATCATAGATATTACTCATATATATCACAGAAAGAAATAAAATAGCATGAACAATGGACAATATGAGCAAAATGTGATACCTTTATTATGGAAGCAATGTTCACTTGCCTCTTTGAGGGGGAAACCTCCAATAGAGAAAAAATCATATTACAAATGATTTCCCAAATACCTTTTAAAAATTAATCTATACATTTATATAGTACTTTCTACTCCCTAAGAACATTCTACAGAAGGAAATTTATGGTAGGCAAAACCTTCTAGTAATCCTTCTTACAATAATTTTGTTCACACTACTACATAGGCCTTATTTACTAAATATTGCCTCCATACATAGAAACACATAATAATCTATATATTTAGGGGTTTGGGAGGTTATGACCTTAACATGTCCTCCCCCTTAAAAGGTGGCCTTGTCCTCAAGCCTTGATATGTGGAAAGTGCTACAAAATCATTGTTAGTTACCATGTATCATATTTTTGTTGGGTATCCTTCCATTTTACTAAAACTTGATGTATCATGTGCTGGCGTAGAGGATGCTCTCATTTTTCAAGGATGGCCTATTCCTATAACCAAATGAAACCTTCTTCATCCAATTCAAGAAAAAAAATTTGAACCCAACAATTGGATCAAACTACTTTCTTTAATAAGAAGACATGAAAGACTAGATGTATATTATAGTCATTGGGAAGTGCTAATTTGTAATCCACCTACCCAATACACATGAGGATTTTATAGGGGCCATAAAACTTTGGAGCCATATTCTGGTGGTGGTATTATTTGAGGGAATTATATTTATATGGTTGTAAATGAAGGAAGACTTGATCCCCTTCTTTAAAATAGCATTCATAGAAATGTTGGTCAGCCTATTGCTTCATCTCATTCTAATCCATGACTAGATTATCTTTGAGAGTGTGCAAAATGTCATCCCTAGTTGTAAGTGTTTTTTTGACCTCTTGTACCTTGGATACACCTAGTAGGTAAGATAATACAAATGTACGATTTTGGCCATAGACTGCCTAAAATGTGATCATGCGAGTGGAACCATGATAAGTTGTATTGTAGCACGATTCAACTATGGGAAACCATTGATCCCATTGATACTTTTGTTATGAAGTGAAAAACATGAAACATGCTTCCAAACACTTGTTGACAACTTCCATTTGACTATCAATCTAGGGGTGATATGCACTGATAAGATTCAATTGGTTTCCCTATAGACTGAACAATAGTTTCCATAAGTTACAAGTGAAAGTGGAATCATGGTCTGTGATAATAGATTTGGGCATACCATGTAGTTTGAAGATATTATCCATGAATAATTGACCAACTGTGGAATATTTAAAGGGGTGTTGGAGGGAACAAAAATAATCATATATATAAAGTTGATTGACCAAAACCATAATCACTAATTTATTGCTAGATTTGGGCAGCCCCACAATGAAGTTCATAGAAACATCTATCCATACAGTAGGTGGAATAGGTAAATGTTGTAGTTCATCTCGATTCTTCATTTTTTCTCCCTTGTCTCATTGGAAAATATCACATTCAACCACGAAGGTGCATATGTACTTTTTCATTCCTTCCCAAAAGAAGGAACATTTGATCCATTCATATCTTTTATGAAAGCTAGAATGACATGTTTTTGAGGATGCATGGAGTTCATATAGCACAGTGGATTTAAACTTTGATTGCTTGATCAAATAAAGACACCCTTTATAACAAATTTCATCATTGTGCTAAGTGTATATTGGAGATAAATTAGAATCATGTTTAAGTTATTATATCAGGATATAAATCTTGGGATTGATGAAACATTTATTATATATTTCAATCACCCAATCAACTGGAATGAATGAGAGTGAAAAGAGGGACCCTTCCTCTTCATATTTTCTATAAAGATCATCAATGACCCCATTCTCCTTACCATTATTGTAAACGATCTCATTATCCTAGCCTAGAATTTTGGTAACCTATTTCTATTTTTATTGCGATGAAATCCTTTGATCCAATATTTGAGGCTATGATGATCAATTTTTATCTGTAAACAATTCTCAAGCTAGATAGGATTCCAAATATTCACAACATGCAAAATGGCCAACATTTATTTTTCATAGGTGGACTTACCCAAGTGTCTGTCAAAAATATATTTATTGGTATAGGCCAAGGGTATTCCTTCTTGCATTAGACTTTCTCCTACTCCTTTTCCAGAGGGATCACATTCCAAAAACAAAGTATTAGTTAAGTTAGGAAAAGAAAGTCCTATGGTGTTACACATAAAATATTCCAGTTCCTATAAGGATTGATTTGCAAATGCATTCCAATTGAAAGAATTTTTATTAAGTAAGGAAATGACAGGAGCCACAATTTTTCCATAGTTCTAGATGAAATTTTTATAGTACCCTATTATACCAAAGAAACCTCATAAACTTTTAAGAGTTGTAGGACATGGCCAATCCTTCATTTATTCAATTTTCTTTAGGTCCACTTGTACACCATCCTTAATAACAATGTGTCCCAAATATTCAACTTCAAAAATTCTAAAGGAACATTAAGACCCCTTGAGAAATAGTTGATGATCATAAAGGAGTTGTAAAACCTATTTTACATGGGTAGAATGGTCCTACCAAGTTTTTATGTAGATGAGGATATCATAAAACAAGATTAGGACACAGTGATGCAAAAAGGGTTTTAAAATATGATGCATGAGACTTTGGTTGGTGGAGGGTGAATTATAAATGCCAAAACACATAACCAAGAAATCATAATGACATTCATGAGTTTGAAAAGTAGTTTGGGAATATCAAATTCTTTCATATGAATTTGGTGATAGCCTATGGAGATCAAGTTTGATAAATAATTTTGCATCATTAAGTTCATCCAAAATATCATCAATAAATGGAATGTGAAACATGTCCTTGATGGTGATTTTGTTGAGAAAATGAATATCAGGACACGTGCACCAAGTGCCTTATTTTTTTAGTACCTTGACTACTAGGGAGGAATAAGGAATCGTACTAGGGAAGATGACACCTGTAGCTAAAAATTATTGAATAATGTTTTCAATTTCAGTTTTTTTAACAAAGGGGTGGAGATAAGGGAAAACATTAGGTAGGAAGCTACCATGTATGAGTGGATGGAATGATCATGAGAACCATAGGAGGGTAGGAGGCCTTGGGTATTTTCAAAATGATTTGTATTTGGTTAAGAGGGACTACATGTTAGGATGAATAGGTTGGGAAGGGGTCTCAAAGGCTTGAATAACATGAAACTAGGAGAGAATGCCAACATGATATTTCTTGAGGATGTTTTCTATACGTTATGAGCTGAAAATATATGGAGAACATATAATGATTCCTTGGAGAGTGTAATGATGCCCATATTTTTGAAATCTCATGTATAACTCCTAGAAATCCATGGTTATGGGACCTAATGTACGCAATCATTCAACACCCAGAACAATTTCAAAACCACCGATTTCAATGGCAAACATGTGGGATTTCAAAGAATAATCTCCAATTTGAAGGCACACATTTTCACAACAACCCCCACACTTCATGGAGTCACCATTATAAATAATCATTAAAATTTGTTCATGGCATGTATATATCAATGTGCCTATTGGATGATGCAACGAGGAATAAAATTGTGGTTGTTTTTGTTTTCAATTAAGACAATGACTTTATGGTGCTTGATATAGCCAATTAATTTAATAATTTGGGGAGATAAATTACTAATGAAGGAGTGGAGAGAGAGTTGTGTTCCACAACAAGTTGATCATAAGGAAGAATGTATCATCTCTTTAAGGAATATATTCTTGGGGGAGAGAATCACCATCATATTTTGAAATGTCTTAAAAAATGGCCATAAAAGTTTATGCTCCTTACATACAATATATTATTTTTCATCAGAATTGCAATAAAGGCCTTTAAGTTTACATTCAACATTTCAGCCCTAGCTAATTTGTGGATCTTGAGAGGAGGATATTAAAGAGAAGGATTGGTGGGACAAGGGTAGGGGTTAAAGGTTTTTTTTTTATTTGAGTAGTAACCACCTATTGTTCTTCCCTAGCTAGGTGATTGGTTTCGATCCAAGTGTTACGGTGAGCCATTAAAACGTGAGAATGGATTTCTTCCTTTAGATCACTAATAAAAAATTCTCTAAAATCAAAGATGTAATATTCAACTATATAAAAAAATTAAGCTTGGTTAATTGGCCCAAATGATGAGTATCGGTGTCAAAATGCTCATAAAGATATGTGACAAATTGAGTCCAATAAATATAAACTCTATGAGAATTTTTATGCCATTGCCACCATTTCCAATGCTTGAGATATAAATATAAGACACCAACACAAAGTTTCATTAAGTCATTGGTGAAGCGATGCAATAAAAAACAGTGTTCCATTTGAGAGACCTAGACAGTGGGGTCTGATCCATCAAATTTATTCACATCCACTTTAGGAAGGCATGGATCATGAACAAGTGTGTTAGAGTGAATCTCCATGGAGTGGGAGGATTAAAATTCTTCTTGGTATAAGGGATATTTTTGGTAGTTGGCATCTTTCAATTTTGTAAGAAATGTAGAGAGGATATCCTGCATGTCATCCAATGCATTGACCTTGGTAGTAAGTGTAGAAAGTTGGTTCTTATATATAGAAAATTTGTTGTTGATATCATCTTGAGCTTTCTTGATTTTGGTTTCCAAGGCTTCACATATCTATTCCACATTCAAAACATGGTTGTGAAGTTATTAGTTTTGGTTGGCCATCGAGTGGGGGGTGCATAAAAAAAAAGGGAATGGGAGGGTAGGGATAGGGAGATGGGGCTAGAGGGTCCACACAAAATTACTTACTGACGAGTTGTAGGAATGTGATCACTGTTAATTTCTAGAGGTATTGAGATATAAAGTTAATAATGGTGAAAGTGTGTCCACATAAAAAATATCATGGAATATGGGTACCATTGCGATCAATGTGATTCCAGGAGTCTATTGAGAGAGGTCCCAAATAAGGGTGTTAGTGGGTCCACTTTATACTATTTTTTTTTAACTTTTGTGGAATTATACTCTAGACTAGGAAATATTGGGCCTATAGAATGCTCAAATTATTAATATTGAATATTATGTAGGCATTTACCAAAGACAAAATAGGAAGAAGGGTTTCCAGTGATAAAAATTTCAAGAGATACCATTGTTTCAAAAAATTTATAGACTAATAGAAAGAATTAGGGTTGCAAGGGTCCTAAGGACAAAGGAGTTCCTTATGCTATAACTCTTTGATATACTTGTAGGGTCCAACAATATTACTTTGTCCAATATCTTAGGGCTCTAACTAAGGAGGTTCAAGCATACCCTTAGTCGTACTACTCAATTAACTAGGTACACAAGAGTAATATTCTCAAGTTCTATTCTTAGTGCCACTATAGTAGTCAGGAAGTCAAGAGACTAATCTAAGGTTGGTTTCAAGACACCTACATAACTTTTGATATAACTGAGTGTACATGGAAGTGAATTATATATACAAGTGTAGTTTGATGTGGTACTACTCGAAGGGGCACAAATAGAGGTTAAAAAGGTTTATAACCTGGTGGAACCTCTTGTATTTCTTGCATGTATGATTCCCCTACCGCATATTTATCTTGTTAACGATAGATATCTATGTTATTTATAAACATTGGAACACATATCTAACCTAGAAAAAGAGGTTTCTCTAAAAATGGTGCCAAGAAATAGCTCTGATACAACTTGTGACATACCAAAGAGAAATATTCAAAGCACAAATCAAATTTATTACTCTGATATATTGCAGAAATAAGAGGATATCACGAAAAATGGACAATATGAGAAAAACGTGACACCTTTATCGATATGGAATCAATGTTTTCTTGCCTCTTCGAGGGGTAAACCTACAATAAAGAAAATATTATATTACAAATGATTTCCCAGACACCTTTTACAAATGATTCTATATATTTATATAGTACTTTCTATCCCCTAAGAACATTATATAGAAGGAAATTTATAGTATGCAAAACCTTCTAGTAATCCTTCCGACAATAATTGTGTTCACGCTACTGCAAAGGCCTTATTTACTAATGATAGTGTACATTGTTTCGGGGATAAATCCCCTATGATCTAGGTTAGAATATCACATAGAGTGTGCACCTTGAGAACTAATTCTATCCACAAGAAGGAGTTAAGATTTCATAACAAAATAACTAACTACTCATGAGAGAAAAAATGACTAACCCATATCCTAACATTTGGAGAATATTCCTTGTGATAATCCCTACTCCATTATTTCACTCCAAAGATTTCTTCGACAACCTACACATAAAGAGAGAAATATTCAAATTAGGTAGTTACAACAACTAACTCTTAAATATACTAACTAGGATCAAATATGTCGGTTTCAAGATAATCAAATGCGTAGATATTACAAAAGTAAATAAAAAAATAAGATTGGGACAAAAAAGAGAGTTCTCAGTATATTAATAGCATGAAATCAAGGAATGATACAACCTTAAATTGTTGCGGAACTGTCTGGAACCAATTGTAACACCACGTTTTTAATCTCCTGATTATATGTAATTAATCATGATTAATTATTTCCATGTAGTGGCATATAAACATTGTAAATGTATAAATTATTTAATAAATAAAGTTGCACAACTAACTGATGGGGAGATCATGCATATTGGACATGATACAATGAGTGGGATTATTGAGGGGGAACATATGGATATTCATATTATAATAACCTCAAGACAACTTGTTGAACTATGTTGGGGGGAATATACCTGTAATTTCCCTTTAGCTTGAAGTTGAAGTAAAATATTAAAGAAAGGAACAGTTGGTTAGTTGAGAAGAACCTCCCATGTAAATGCATGGGAATGAATGCAATTTACGTCCATGGTGAATTGTGGAATCCTTGTATTATTTTTATCACTAAAATTTCATTCGCAAATGGTTACAGGAATAAAACATCTGCAAACACCTATTAATGCACTTGCATAACCAAGAAAGCATTTTCCAAGAGGAAAAAACTATACAACTGGTCAAAATATTGACATGCGCTAAATCATTAAAGGAAGCATGTGCACACTGTGCTAGCCAATGAAGCCCATAGAGCACACAATGTGCCATATGCGCGACTGTGTATGAGAAAAGCCGCGCACACCTATGAATGATGCATTTATGATTCTTGTCGGTGCCCCACCCACTTCTCGACCAGCTCTCAACTTGATTTGACCCTCAAATCTGAGCTGAATCCGAGTGGGGGGTTATTCAAAGACCTAAGGGTTCCCTAAAGGTTCCCTTGTTCACACTAAAGACCAGTTCGATATTACCTCAAAGGGAAGCTATAAAAGGATGCCATGGGTGCACTTAGAATTCAAGAATCTCATTGTATTGTTATGCTTCCTCTATTCTCCTACAAGAAACCTCTTTTCTTCTTGGGGCATACTAGCAACATCTCATTAAGCTATTCATCTCACCCATTGAGGGAATAATCTTGGATTTCTTCACCAATTTCTTTCTAGTTTACCATTTGTAAGAAGATCTCTCAGAGAGGGGACTCAAGAGCCCTCCCAAGGAGGAAGAGAGGATCCACAAGTCCCCCTTTATCTATGGTGTTTACCCACTAATATACTTCTCCATTGGTGACATGATTATTGATCATTTGTTTGATTAGTTTTGGTTCTAATTCCCTCATGCATTTTAGTTTCATTTCTTTAGTTGTTATTAGCTTAGTTGTTTATTTATTTTATGTGATTGAATTGTTTGATTCATACACTAACTTTTGCACCTCTTTTGTCACATAAATGAGCAAAATAAGGGTGCTTACAAGCCCAGTTGGGTCATCTAGGCAAGATAGTAGTAGAGGAAAGAGTTATAAGTATAAAGCATAAAAGATAAGAAAAGAATTAAACTAAGAACGATAAAAGAAATTAAACTAGAGTGAATAAGGACATTAGAACAAGAAATAAACAAGACTCATGCCACCAATGGAAAGGATTGTATTAGTGGAAAGAAAACACCAAAGAGAAAGGGAGACTTTGGGTCCCCTCTTCGTCCAAGGGAGGGTTCTTGGACCCCCAAATATTGAGCTCTTCTTACAAGTAAGGAACTAAAATGAAATGGTGAAGATAATCCAAAGCACATCCAATCTAGAGGTGATATGAATGGCTAACTGAAATGGTGCTAGCATGCTCTTGATAAGGACAGAGGATCCTCCAAGAGAATATTAGCAGCATAACAATACAAATGAATTCCTTGAAAATATAGTGCACCCATGGATTCCGTTTATAAAATAGATTTGAGGCATTATGCAACCAGTCCTTAGTGTGAATAAGGGGCCCTTTAGAGCACCTTCAGGTATTTGACCAGCTCCCCAGTCAGATTCAGCTAAGATTTGGATGTCAAATCGACTTGGAAGTTGAACCAAAAGTGGGTGGAAGGTCGACCAATATCATAAATGTGTCATTTTCAGGTTTGCGTGGCTTTTTGCATCCACAGTCGTGCATCGGGCGCATGTGCACTTTTCCGACGTTATCTGACTGTCACATGTGTGTGCACGCCTTGTGTATTTTTATCGCATTCTAATTTTATTGTTGGTTGTATAGTTTTGGACCTTTTGGAGATGAATTTTTGGCCCATGAGTGAACTAATCAGTGTTTTGAAGATGTTAGATTCCTGTAACCATTTGCAGACAAAATTCTAGTGATAACAGATGCCCCCTGATGTGTGAGGTTAGGAGCATATGTATAGCTGAAATACATCAATGTTTCTTCTACTGAGAGTACCTGTGTAAGAAAGAGAGTTGTGGGGAGTGTCAAGAGCGACCCATTAGAAGGAGAGGGGAACCTATAGCACCCAAGCATTTCCCAAGGTGTGGGAGAAAAAATAAAACTTTTTACAAACGAGGCAGGCATGCCCCATGCTTCTGCCATGTAACTCAAAAAGATGTAATACAGTAACTGAAGCTGCATTGTGGACATAGATCACTGTAGCACCGTCCGGGGTGGTTTGATAATAACAGAGGAAAATTTTTATGGTGAACAAACTCTGAAAAAGGGTAAGAACACCTATGAGAAGTGTCGATAATGTGCAGACATTGATAGTCTATCAAATTTCAGAGGTCTTCGGCTAAGATAAAATAACTGCAATAGTCGCAAAGTAAGACCCACCGTAACATGATATAGTGTTAAAGTTGAATGTTATGGGGGTCAATGACAGTAGAGAACAATGTTGGTTTTCCCTATGCCGTCCGAGACTCCTCATTGTAAACGTAATGAGAGTCAAGATATTGTCGCCCTTCTGGAAACCATTCTGATGTCGACAGAAAGGGAGACTTGACTCCAAGAAGAAAAGGGATTTCTGAAATCCATTGGATGAGATCAAGAACTGATGAGGTACATGAACGAATTCAATATGTGGTGAGACTCAAGACTGCCCTTGGTTGGGGAGATATGCAAAGTGGCAGCAACCGTAAAACTGAATCTAGCACCAGGGGGACGACTAGACGAGGGTGAGTTGTGCCAGAGATGTGACAAAATGGACAAACACAGGGATCAAAAAGGTGTATGGGATGTAAGATACTTGGGGTTTATGGATAGTTTCATTGATGTCAGGAAGTGAAAAATTCCCCAACCAAGGGAGATAAGGGTTTCTTTGCTGAAAAAATGAAGGTCGCTAAAGGCGACAACAGAAAGCTATGAAAATGAGGAAAAAGGGTTTGTACAATTATCAAAAGAATAAAAACTAAGTTGGGATAACTGTGTAGATATAGAAACAAGTGCCCCAATGTAAGATGGCTTGGAATGATGATGGCGCAAGTTTCTTGGAAAACAAGTGGAGGGTTAGGGCCACATAGGCGAGTTTCTATATTAGGGAAACATATGGAGGACAATCTGCAGAGGGGAAACTGACGGTGGATGAAATGGATGGTTAATGATACTGTGGGGGTGGAGTCATAATAGAACCATGATGAAGTAACCTGGGAGTCCATTTGGGCAAGTTAGCAAAATGAGGAGAAGGAGTATATGGTTGGTTCTTGACATTATGTAAGACTATTGGGACTCCCATCCCTAAAGGGTGAAAACAACATGAGTGTCAAAATGCCCAGGGGAGCTATGAATGGGACAAATCATGTGGGGGGGAGTGCTACTGGGTGACAGTACCAAAATGCAGTGGAGGTGGCAATACTGCAGAGCTGGATATAGGGATCCTAGAGGCAAAGATTAGAGGGTGTGACTGGGAGATGCATTTTGAGATTCAGAGGGAATTACTACATGCCAGAGTCAATGATATACCTGAAGGGATACTGTTGATGTAAGATGATAAAGCACCTACACACATAAAAACCAAATACTTGATGTGAACAATATTTGAAGAGAAAGATCATATAATAGTTATTCAATAATGTAAGCATGTGTACCTAAGCGTAATATGAGAAAAAAGTCCCCTAGGGGTTGAGGATGGAAAATGGCTCAAGGAATGGAATTATGTAGGTAAGGGAGTCCTGATCCCATGTCTAAAGATGGATCTAAAAATGAGCGCCCAGAGCTCCCAGAATTGAGTCAGGAAGTTTGGAAAAATGGACTATATATAGTTGTACCTCATTTGTACTTATTGTCTTATTGAGTGGACGAACGATTATAGAGGAGATTTGGATATTATGGGAGATTGAGGCAACAAATTCATGATTAGTGAGCTTCAGGTCAGTTGTCATATCCTCCTACATAGAATTAGGGTTTCTATTTTTGGGCAGGGCTTGTATGGAGGGCCATACAGGGGGTTTTGTGGGTGTGGGCCCCCCAGTGCACATGCGGTCGATAAATTCACACACACGGGTGCAAGCCTGTAATGTAGACATCTGCGCATGGGGGTGCCTTAATGGGGAAAATAGGTGGCATTGCATGTGTGCCTATGCAAGGCACAACAACGCATACATGCGCATCTGTATTCCTAACAGCTGCGCATGTGTGAGCAACTGTGCAGTGAATAGGCGTGCTATGATGCGCACTTGTATATGTGACATAGGTGCTTGCATGCGCCTCTATATGGCCAACAATCATGCATGAGTGCATGAATGGGGGATGAACATGCGCGCATTTGTGCGCGCCTGTGGGGAAAAAGAGCCGTGCCTTTGAGGCAAAACTGGAGGGTGTAAAAACTTATCATTTTTGGATATTTTGATGTTTTTATGGGTTATGATGGCTAATCAAGTGTTGTATATGTGGGTGAAGGTGATCATTTGGATGATGTCAGTTCACTAGAGAGAGAGGGACTGGTCATGCTTGAGGGAGGCAGTGAGGGATGAGGAACTGACAGTATGAGATGCTTTGGCAGCATGTGGGTTTTTGAAGTTTTTTTAGTGTTCGCTAGTGTGGGCACAAGAGTATCTTTTGCAGTTTCTGATTAGGATGTGGAGTCCTGACCTACCAACTAGCCTTCACTACGGTGGAGGATGTATATTTTTTGATTGGGCTCCCTTTTCGGGGAACCCCACTACCGACAGAGCCCGTAGTACCTGGGGATGGTCAGTTGGTTGTCTTAGCCTGGAGATATTGTTCGGGGGAGAACTTTATGTCAGGATCTGTGGTGATTATTGGGGCAATGGATGCCTTTGTGCATCGTTGCATGGCAGCGATGACCATGAGAGTCTATGGGTCTCTTGCGACTCAGCGGATTAGTGGAGTTCAGCTGAGGATCGTGGAGAGGGCACTAGTGGGAGACCATTTTTCCTAGGGCTTGATGCTCCATGCCAAGATGGTAGGGAATCTTGACAAGTGTCGTGATACTGACTCAGGGGAGTTTTCCTTTGGTTCTATCTTCATGGCATGGTTTTTGGAGAGGGTGTCGATGTTGAGTCCTAGAGTGTTGTTAGGCGCTCCTGGCGTGCGAGAGCCACGACTGAGGCGGTGGGCGACGATCCTAGTTCTTCATGGTGGTGGGAAGGGTGCCACTATTTCACGACTGAGGTTGCATAGGTGTGGCATCAGATCCCACAGATCATACTACGGTATCCCTATTTTGGGGTGGACTTCTGGGTTGATCCAGAGATGGTGTTACCCCCAGGAGAGGTGTTCAACCATAGAGGTTGAGTTAGATGTTGGACCTTGTGCCCGTGAGGTCCAACATCTATGGGCACGAGGTTGAGTTGGTGAGAGTGTCAGCTCGTTAGGGGCCAGTGAGGCCTCCATGGGGAGAGCCCCAGGCAGGAGAGAGACAACGGTGGGATGATGCTAAGGTGAGGCCGGTTGAGGATGAGAGAGCATCCAGGAGATGCCAGTTTGATGCACCTCTTTTGTCACCTAAATGAGCAAGATAAGGGTGCTTACAAGCCTAGTATAAAGCATAAAGGATAAGCAAAGAATTAAACTAATAACGATAAAATAAATTAAACTAGAGTGCATAAGAACATTAAAACAAGAAATAAACGAGAATCATGCCACCAATGGAAAGGATTGTATTAGTGGAAAGAAAACACCAAAGAGAAAGGGAGACTTTGGGTCCCCTCTTCCTCCAAGGGAGGGCTCTTGGACCCCCCAAATATTGAGCTCTTCTTACAAGTAAGGAACTAAAATGAATGATGAAGAGAATCCAAAGAACATCCAATCTAGAGGTGATATGAATGGCTATCTGAAATGGTGCTAGCATGCTCTTGATAAGGACAGAGGATCCTCCAAGAGAATATTAGCAGCATAACAATACAAATGAATTCCTTGAAAATATAGTGCACCCATGGCTTCCTTTTATAGCATAGATTTGAGGTATTATGCAAGCAGTTCTTAGTGTGAATAAGGGGCCCTTTAGGGCACCTTTAGGTCTTTGATCAGCCCCCTAGTCGGATTCAACCAAGATTTGGATGTCAAATCAACTTGGAAGCTGAACCAGAAGTGGGTAGAAGGCCAACCAATATCATAAATGCTCTATTTTGAGGTGTGCACGGATTTTTGCGTCCACAGTCAAACATCGAGCGCATGTGCACTTTTCCGACATTATCTGACTTTCGCACGTGCATGCTTGCCTTGTGTATTTTTAGCGCATGCTGATTTTATTGTTGGTTGTATAGTTTTGGACCTTTTGGAGATGCAATTTTGGCCCATGAGTGAACTAATGAGTGTTTTGAAGATGTTGGATTCTTGTAAACATTTGCGGATGAAATTCTAGTGATAACACTAACCCCTGTCCTATCTAGCAGATCCAACTAGACTTGCAAGTTCCCCTCTTTTTCTCATTCAAGTGACAAAAAGGACACAACATATTTGCGACCATACTGGGGATAAGGTATCAATTTCCTCCCTATTTGGGTTGTTTGAGCACTTATTTTTTATCCATTTTCCTTGCAGAGATCATAACCAGCCTAGCCTTCCCTATGGAGAGCTAAGTTTAGAGCTGGAAGAGGATAATTTCACTTAAAATCCCCCCCCCGGACGCGTATCAGAACGTGCGTGGGTATTTTGGCCCACAGATGCACATTCAGAGCATTGTGCACCCACAATGTTTTTGTTCTTTACGTATAGTGCACCCAAAGGTTTGTTTTTCACTATGCATTCTACATATTGTGCGCCCACTGCACCTCTATCTGAACTGTAATCCGCGCATATGTCCAGAGTCTTGAGATTGTAATAGTTTTTTGTGATTTTTCAAGGCCCCTAGCCTTCAAAATCTTGCTTTTATGCAATTTGTAAAAGCACTACACTTATATTCCCTATCCACATGAAGGGTTAGTCAAAACATAGGTACTTAGGGGGTTAAAAAGAACCATATTGCTCCTCTTTTTCTTTGATTCGCCACATGGATGGCTTGTTTTGATTGTAAAAGTTAAGTTGATATGATTTACTATCACATGTATAAACACTTGCATTCGAACCAGAAATCAAACTTTAATCATTAAGTATGCTCTTCTCTCGCACCATAGTGTGATATTGAGAATAAAAAATGTGATTAAGGAGAAATTTCATCTCCCTTAAAATACTTAAGAGAGGACAAAGCCCCCTAGGGCTCCTCTTAGTTTCTTTTTCAAAACATCTTAAATTTGTAAGGGCCGATACATGCCCACATGTTGCAAAGATAGGATAGTTTTTTAAGCTACTTTCTTAGTTTACATCACTAGCGGAGTTTAAAGGTTATAGTAATGGGCCCATACATGCCCACATGCTTGCAATCTAGGATAGTTGTTCAAACTCTTTCTTAGATTAAACCACATTAGGGAGTTTAAAGGGTTGGTAAGGACCCACATGTCCACATTCTAGTTCTTTAGGGATTTTAAAATTTTGCAAGGTTGTACCAATGGCATCTAGCAAGATAGGTAATCAAGATTTGTAAGGACCACAGAAAGTCCACATGTTGCAAGCTGACACCTAACTTATTAAATATTTGGCACATTTTCTCACTTGCTCACACACAAAGTCACTACTCACTCACATAATTTCATCTCAAATTGTGGAGGTTGAAGTAGGTTTCTCCAAATGGATTCCAAAACGTCCCACTATTTCTTGAAGAAATTATACACACCCACTTAAATCAAACAAGATTGGTTCACACCCCCAATATCTCAAACAACCACATCTAAAATTTTTCTAAAAAACTCACTAAGTTTTCCTCCACAGGAGGTGCCAAAAGAAATATTTTATTCTAGGTAGGATCTTGGGGGTAGGCATCCAAATAACCCCCTATTATCTGGTTCTCACATCTTCAAACATTAGAAGTTGACAAATAGGGAAATTTAAAATCCTCCAATTCAAGTGTTCCTAACACCATAAGGCAGGGAGATACCCATGAAGGGTTGAATGCCGAGGTCTGGTTGTTCTATGTGTCCCCCCTTGAGGAAACCACCTCTTGGAAGGGATCCATCCCATGACCTATTTTTTAGGCTGAAAATCTAAATGTCACACTTTGACAGAGGTACCTAGTGGCCAAATTTTAGGACATCTACTCAAGTGGCAATTGTGGGCTGCAATTGCACCTTGATCAGATTTTGTGTGGCTATTGGGAAATATCACCAACTCTTTCAGGATATGCACCCTCTATCCCTCATTATAACCGATTATTTCATCCTTCACTAGTTCCTCTTTTAGTGGCTTCAGACCCCACTGTTGAGTGCTATTGGAAGTTCCAATGCTATTTGAGAGGAAGGACATTACGTATCTATAGGACACGAGCATTTGTTTTCTTTGTTCTCCCATGCAGACAAAATCCACCTACCTACATGAATGCTTCTTGTCAATTTGATTTATGTATGATTCTCTTGTGATTACATGTGATTGTGAGATATATTGTGAAGGTACAAAATATACAAGTCTCTTGTTCATTTGTTGCTCTCATCACCATTTGCACACATTTACTTTTCTAGTCATACATCATAGGGGACCCACAGAATCCCCGTCAGTCTAGACTCTTGCAAAATCTCCCTCATATTTTAGGAGGAGTACCTAATCTCCCCAAATCACCGAATCAACCCTGTCACACCCCTGTAAGCACCACTATCTTGGGATCAGATTTGCTTGGTTCTACTTTACTTAGGTCCAATTCCCAAGGACAACCATCCACTAGATCTCCTTTACAAGGAAGTGAGGGGAAAACTTCTTCTCAAGAGGGAAGTACAACCCCACCCAACCCCCCTCAAGGGTCAAGTACACAACCTACTCATACCATGGCTAGAAATAATCCTACACCACCACTCCACATGCCATATTTGGCATCCCTCAACATACCTGATTTGAGTAAACTCACAAATGACCCTATATTTCATGACCCCACATGGCCTGCTATGCCTACAAAACTACCTTCAGACATTCCCAATTTTGAAGGAAAGGCAAGAGAATATCCCACCAACCATATCATGACCTTCCACTTATGGTTCTCTTCAAACAACATCATGGATGACTCCATCCGTTTAAGGTTATTTTAGCGCACATTCACAGTTCCATTAACCAAATGGTATGTGGATGAAAAATCAGGGTCCCACGTGACTTTTGAATCCTTGTCCAAAACATTTTTTACCTTCTTTCAACCACCATTTCATCATGACAATGGTTGTGAACTACTCTACGAGTTTAAACAGACCTAATACACACATATCACTGACCACATTCATGAATGGCATCGGCAATGTAGTTTATGCAAAGAAGAAATCATGAAAGAACAATGCCTCGATTGGTTTCTCAGATCACTCATGTCTCTCCTTGCCAAATATGTGGCCTCCACCTTTCCCCAAACTGAATAAGAATCCATCATCAAGGCTCAAAGATATGACCTCATTTATGCATAGTCAAGATACTTATACACAATACTACCTGACACCCTGAGACCTGTACCATTCGGACAAGAAAAACCTGGGATGTATCACTTCATAGATGGATTGATTGGTACCATAACACACCAGAACACACCACAATCCATACATCAAACCACCACCTATGTATGGTACACCCAAATATCCACTAATATATCGAGGACCCTCTTATTACCCTCCTCCCCCTTATCAACAACCATACCCTTTTGTCCCCCCTCCACCCATGAGTGGACCCTTTCCGACACCTATGATGCGCCCGACGATTCAACCAAATTTTGGTACTCCCTCGACCTCAGCTTATCATCTGGGAACTAGTGAAAGTGCTATGCCTTCCTATACACCCTACAAATCATTGCCACAAAATAATCCGTATTTTCCATTTCCTGGTCCTCCACAAGGAAAACCACATGGTGGGGTTAACTTTATTCATCCCTCTCCCATTCAACAATTTCAAATTTTTGAACAACTGAATATGAAAAATCCGGCCCATTAGCCGAATAATGCCAAAAAAAAAGGAAAAAACCAAAACAATAATAACCCAAGACCAAGGTGAATTAAACCCCAACAAAATCAACCTGTGTGGGGGAGCCAGAACCAGGGTAACCATAACCCCCAAGGGGGAAATAAAAACAAAATCCAAGGGAGGAACAACAATAAAAACCTTAGGACAAACTTCCCTTGTGCTCTTTGTGATGAGCATGGTCATTATACTCACCAAAGCCCCCAAATTACTGACTTCAAATGGATGAAATATTCCATGAATTTGCCACATCCTCCAACACAACATACCCCTCAATAGGCCCCACAACAATATTTGCAACAACCACCTCCAACAGTGTTCCAAAACCCTATTCCACACCAAGGTGTGATGAATAACCAACAAGAAATGCATCCGACCCCATCACAGATGGGACAGTATCAAAACCCCGGGAACCTAGCAGATCGCAATATCCTCCTCCAAGAAAAGAAGAAATTATTCTGCAAACGTGCAGTCGTCAATACAACAGACCCCCTGAATCTACTCCCATCACTTTGGAAGTAGTTCCAGCTACAATAGACCCACCCTTGATGATTACATGGCCTAACACTGAACCCCCCATTCATATTCCTCACATCCCATTACGATAGAATGTCAGCAACCCTCAGGCTAGGGAAACACACAATTACAGTCTGGTCTATGACTTGGCACAATCTCCTGCATCCATGTCGGTATTGGAGGTCCTCCAAACCATTCCCTCTCAACAAAAATCCTTACTTTCCGCCTTAGGGGAAGTCGACCATGTTGATAATATACTCATCACATTTGATCTAGATTGTGGGGAACCTCGCCTCCCCGCTTTAGTAGCTTTCCAAATACCAATTAAAATATGGAACATCACGATTCATCATTGTATCATCGATGAAGGTGCATCCACATGCATCATGTCCAAAACTGTATGGCAGAAACTTGGCTCCCCTGAGCTAATACCATCCTCCATCACTTGGAGAGATTATGATGGATGACCATCCTCTCCTCAAGGGATTTTTCAAAATTTCCCCATTGAACTCGGGGGAAAAACCATCCTTATCAACATTGAGTTTATTGACGCCCCACTCAATTAAAACATCTTGTTTGGACATAGCTACATGTACGCTATCAAGGCTATGGCCTCTTCTGTGTTTTGAACGATCATGTTCCCCCACAATGGGAAGATCATCACCATTGACCAAGTTTCACATTACGAGCCTAACCACTCCTCCAACATCGATAACATATTACATATTGTCCGCACTAGTTCCGACGCATATCCACTCATGGATATGGTCCCCAGAATTTTCAAAGACCCATATTTGTTGGGGACATACCACGACACACCACCGCTCATACACCCCTCAGCACAAGTGTGTGTCATCTCTTCCAACAAAACTAACAACGGAGATACCATTCCTCCCACAGAGGCTTCTCCACTCCATGATGTCCCACTAGTGGAAGAAATCCTACCTCGGGAACCCCCTGAGAACCCTACAACACCACTTATCCCAATTTCACCCTCCCTAAGTGTCAAATCCTAGTTTTGGATACAATCCCCCAGGCCATTACTCAAATTCCCTTCTTCTATCCCCCACCGGGAGTACAATCATTCCAGGTAGCCACAATGCTTACCCTTCCCAACATGGTGTTGGCCATTCTGGTATGGTATCTCCACCCACCTGCGATGGTTCCTCAACCATCCCTCCCTCCCCAAATAGAGGGAATCCTGATGCAGATTCCAATACTAACTCCAACCACACCACCCTCACCCCCACTTGCCATCACCACCGCGAAATATGGGGGCAAGAGGAATCAGAAAGAGCTCACCACTCCACTTCCTCCCCGAGTTCAACCTCCTTGCGCACTTTGCGAGAGAGGGACACCCCACAAATAGATATCCCTCTCTCCCCGTGTTACGCACTTTAATCCAACTACCTCAAGCAACCACATCACTTTTCGCTTCCCCAAGCACGCCTAGTACTACCACCACATCCCCTAATAGAGGTAGTAAAGGGTTGTGAACCATATTCACATGTGCCATATGTTCAGAGTATGGCCACTACACTCATCATTTTCCTGTGCTACCTCATTTTTGGTAGACACTAACGAGAGTACGCCAAAACTTTCAGCAAGACCCCTCTCCACATCACTAACATACATTATGTAATGACCTCATTAAATGAATGGATGAGGTTCCCTTGCTCTCTTTTTGAATCACTTGATCATTTCACGTACCAGTGTTCTACGATCATTGAATATGGGCATCGTCAAATGGCCCTTATTCAAAATTCTCCAACCTTATCACTTCCCATGATGCACGTGATTCCCCCTATTCCATATATAGATACTATCCACATCACCTCCCCTAAACCTGAGTTACTTCCCACCCTTCCATGGTTCATGGATAGACTGTCTTAGGATTTTCCCCCAAATCCCCCCAATTCTTTGGTTCATTTCCCTCAAGAAATCTTACCCCCAACCATAGTTTACAACCCATAGTGTCTAGACATTTGGTTTATGTCAAGCATGCCATCGCATCACCGCTGCAATACTCCCTCTATGTCTTCACCACCTGAAGACAACCATATGGTGACAATCACCAATGTTACTTCCTTGGATCCCCTATATTCTCACATTTTTCACTGCGACGAAGATATCCTAGAGGAACTAATTACCCCCAATTTCCCATGAAATGCACTCCATCACAGAGTGATCTTTCTCTCACAGGAATCCTTTGACCCTCCTAGACAAGCCTCCATATGTGCAATCGAAACCAAGGACTTTATTCCATCAGGGCATATAGACTAGTTCAACAACCCTATCCCGACCCCCAATGCTTTTGAAGATGAAAACATGGCCAACATTTCCCCCACTGTCAAAATTGACATTTCCATCAAACTTAGAATCATTGAAGAAATCACCATTGGCACCACATGCTCCCTTGAAGAACTCACCCCTTACAAAGAACTCTTTCAGGAATACCGAGACATTTTTGCTTGGTCATATATAGATATGCCCGGCCTCGATCCTTCTATTGTTGAACATCGCATTGACACTTGGCATGATGTCACCATAGTACATCAAAAGCAATGACCCCTATACCCATCCAAAGCTGTGGCTATCAAAGCCTAAATTAACAAACTATGTGCTATAGGGTTCATATACCCCATCGCATATACGTCACGGGTCTCCAACCCTATCCCCGTTAACAAGAAATAGGGCACTATTCACATTTGTAATGACTTTCATGATATCAATCATGCTTGTCCCAAAGACAACATTCCTAGCCCCTTCATCGACCAAATTATCGATGACTGTGTAGGCCACGAGGCTCTGTCCTTCATGGATGGTTTCTCTAGCTATAATCAAATCCAAATTCACCCAATAGATCAGTATAAAACTACATTTACCACCCCATGGGGTACTTTTTCCTATCATGTCATGCCCTTTGGACTCAAGAACACATGTGCTACATTCCAACAGGCCATGACTTATGTTTTCCATGATCTCTCTCACATCATCCTCGCTTACTTGGATGACCTCACTTATTGATCCAAGAAAAGAACTCAACATCTAGATGACTTAGGATTTGTCTTTCAACGCTGTCACCAGTACAATATCCACTTGAATCCCCTCAAGTGTGTCTTTTGCATCACCGTCGGACACCTCCTTGGGTTCATTGTTTCCCAACATGGCATCATTGTGGATCCCCTCAAGGTTCAAGCTATCACTGAAATTCCACCACCTCGTAATTTTCACCAACTATAGAGCCTACAAGGAAAATCCAACTTATTACGACGCTTTGTCCCTAATTACGCCACTCGCACTCATGGTTTCCTTCACTTACTGCATCATGATATCCCATTATGATGGGAAAAAAATGCTTAAATCACTTTTGATGATTTAAAAGTGGCGCTCTCCAACACCCCTTTGATTAGTCCTCTTGACTATGACCATGATTACATCCTCTACTTATCGGCCTCAACCATCTCAGTAGAAAGAGTTATCGTTCAACTAGGAGATGATGGTTGTGAACATGTTATTTACTACATCAGTAAAAATCTTTCAGGTCCACCCTTGAAGTATAATCATGAAGAGAAACTCTCCCTCATAGTTATCCTTGCAGTCCAGAAACTACGTCATTATATCTTGATTCGCACTACCAAAGTCATCGAAGATTCTAATCCCATGCACTACTTGCTTAGTCGATGACAAACTAATGGTAAATTCTCCCAGTGGATCATCATCCTCTAGGAATAAGACCTAGAGTTTTAAACTCCAAAAATAAAGAAAGCACTTGTTCTTTCCGAACTCATCACGACGTTTCCATTAGATTCTACAAGCTCTCCCATCAATATGGATTTTCCCAATGAACACCTCTTCTACATCCCATAGGATGACCCTTGGTATGGACACCTTCATGTATACCTTCGAGCATAGAATTTTGGGCCTCATATTTCATGGGATGATCATGGACGCATTCACCATCAGGCCCCTCGATACCTTCTTATAAGTGACATTTTAGAATGACATGGGGTCGACACCATACCCTGTCGATGTCTGACCATCGACGAGGCAGACAAAGTCTTGAATGATTTCCATAGCAGCGCTTGCAGTGGCCACCTCTGTGGGATGTCCACCGCCCAGAAAATCATTCGAGTTGGATACTTTTGGCCCACATTATCTCATGACTACATCCACGTTGTCAAATGATGCAATAAATGCCAAATTTATGCAAACAAGGCATGAGTGCCACCCGCTCTCCTACATCCATTCATCACTTCTGGCACCTTCTACAAATGGGGCATAAACTTTATGACTTGCAACCCTCCATCTAGAAATGGAAACAAGTACATCATCATGGTCGTATATTACTTCACCAAATGGGCCAAATCCATGCCTACCTTCAACAACACCACTCACACAACATTGCATTTTTTCTTCAATCATGTCAGTACGCACTTCATAGTTCCACTACAGTTAGTCTCTGATCACGGTAAACACTTTCAGAATGAGATATTCATCGAACTCTCCTCACGGTTAGGATTCTCCCATGAGTTCACCTCCCCATATTACCCTCAGTCCAACAGATAGGTCGAAGCTGTTAACAAAGTCCTCAAAACCATGTTGCAATGCACTGTCAACAAACATAAGACCAACTGGCACCATATGTTGTTTTCAACATTATGGGCTTATTGCACAACAGTCAAAACAGCCACTGGTTTTACACCATTCCATCTCATTCAAGGGATTGAAGCCACCCTCCCCATCGAGTGCAAAATTCCCACCTTGCACACCGCCATCGAGATATTACCTGACACTACTCCAATGGAGCAGTGCTTTTTAAACCTAGATTCGTTGGATGAAGATTGTTGATCTTCATTACAAAAAAATGAGGCATCTCAAAAATGGTCTGAAGCCACCTTTCACCGCCATGTCAACCTTCTCTATTTCAATGAAGGAGATCTCGTCCTAGCCTACGATATCTCTCATGATACTTTTGGCCATGGGAAATTTGAGTCATTATGGAATGGACCCTACATTGTCCAACATTGCCTCACTAAAGGCACATACATCCTGGCCTCTTCAGAAGGCTATCCTCTCAAAGAACCCATCAACGGGTTGTATTTAAAAATGTTTTACGCCTGAGCATAGTCACTCTACACTAGGATTTTTCTTTTTGTACACATTTGTAGAGCTTTTAGTCTTCTTGTGTTCCCTCCATGCCTTATGTATGATCTACCATTCATTTTATTGACAAACGCCTCCTCCATCGGCCTACCACATCGGTTATGCTGATGAAGCTAGCCATTGGACACAGAATCTCGCTTCGATCGCTTGGGCCATCTATACCCCCTGACATGAACTTCTCCACTCTAGCGGCATATGTTTGGGCTCGACAACCAAAAACCAATTAGAATACACAACCATCATTGGCCTCCTTACCAAGGCCAGTCACCACCACATTTGTCACCTTAGCATCTTGTTAGATTCCCAGCTTGTCATCTTGTAGCTCAACAATGTATATCGTGTCCGTGATCCTTGCCTCTTTCGCAAATACCTGCAAGTTAGACTCTTATCTCACAATTTTGATTCGATTACATTTACACATATTTCACGACAATTCAATCACATAGAAGATAACATGGATAACATAGTATTATATTGGAATTTATCACATCAAGACACCATCACACATAAATAAACCATCAAAAACATTTGTCATAGCATATAGATTAGACATCACAAAACACAAGATATCATCGCATGTAAACACCATAGAGATCATAAACATGTATATCCATATATATAAATAGATCAATGTGTCATCAATGTTTAGAACAAAGTACAACATTTACATCGCCCATAGGCAAGTGAATCCCCCCTCACCCCTATAGGTACAAATAGGGTGTCACACTACGGTATACAAAATGGGCTCGCAAGCCTATATAAATACAAAAATAATACAACATGGAAATCATGGTGCCTCCAGAGCACCACCATCAGGTCCTCTATCTGCAGAAGGTGCCCCACCAGCTGGGGATCCTCCAGGTTTGGGTGGAAGTCATCCAGTCATCGCTTCCCCCACTACAACTTCTCTATGGATCAGGGTCCACAACTTTGCAGGGCCACCCACTCACTGCTCCAGGACTTTCTCGTCCTGAATGTGGGACCATATACCCTTAGGCACGCCCTGTAGTACCACCTCCAACCGACAGCCAAAATCCTCTAAATCCATGCCAGCATCTCCTTGAGGTGCATGCGAGGGCCCTGCACCTAGATCGTCAAATATACGCCTCCAACCAGATCTCACCTCATATGCCAACCTCACACCAGCCTTTTTTCTTTGACGTCTCTCTCCCACCCAAGGCTCTACCCACGACGGTTTCACTGGCCCTTGATGAGATGACTCTGCAACCAACTCATCCTCTCACAAAACATATGCTATACTATCAAAATCACAAAACATAAAGTACACCAACATACCTCTCTAATCCCAATTCTCCCCAGGATGAAACACCATATACGGGTTATGCTGGAAATCCATCCCACCATACGGGAACCGCAGTATAATCTATGGCATGTGGTGCCACGCACATGCCAAGGTGGTTGTGAAATAGTGGCCACCCTCCCCACCTCCTTGTTGTACAAAAATCGATGCCCACTGCATCAGTCATGGCTTCTGTGACTCAGCTGTCGGAAACAACACTCTAGGGCGCAACATGGGCACCCTCTCCAAAAACCACACCACAAAGATCGATCCAAAGGCAAAGTCACCGTAGTTGGCAGTCCAACACCAGTTAATATGCTCCATCATATTGGCATGCAACATAAACCCCCAAGAAAATAAATCCCCATCCAACACTCTCCACATAGTACTCAACTGACCACCCCTAATCTGCTGAGTTGATAAGGATCCATAGATCCTCACAATCATTGTTGTGATACACTGATGCAACAAATCATCCATCACCTCGATACGGACAACCGAACCTGACATAATTTTTGGTCTTGAACAATACCTTTGTGCCATGTCTACCAAGTGTACATCCGCTGGCAACTGGGGATTAGCAGGTAGGGCCATCCCCCAAAAAAGTAGCCCCGTCAAGAAATAGACATCCTACCTTGTCGAGAATGTCAACTGCTCTCCCCAAAAAATGAAGCATTCTAGATTAGTGCTCCACATAGAGATCAAATATTGCAGCAGGTACTCATGCGCCCATATCAATGGGTAGTCAAAGAACTTAAACAACCCACAGGCTGCAAAAATTTTCTATATACCTGACTGCTCTCTCACCGCCTCCCTGAGGCGCTCCCAGTATTGATCTCTCCAATGGAATGGCATACTGATCTGATCACTTGCATCCACACCAACAACACTTGATCAACCATCATCATCATTAAAAAATATTCAAAAATACAAGTTTTCTTCAAAACCCCATCTTTACCTCAAGTGCGTGACTGTCACCCCCCACAGGCACACAAACATGCGTGACTGTTCTTTGCACAGTTGTGCATCAATGCGCATCTATCGAAGAAACAGATGTGCATAAATGTGCATATTTCACCCTCACAGGTGCACATTCATGCAAGCCTGTTATTAACACAGTTGCACACTAATGCACAACTATATGAGAAACAGTTGTGCACAGTGCACAACTGTAATTTGAACAGGAGCGCACCCAATGCACACCTATTTTTCCCACTCATGCACCACTGTGCGCAGCTATTTTCAACATAGCCACACATCATGCGCGGGAGAGGTAATTATACCCATGCATCTCAGCACATGCATCCTTCCTTCTCTCGCGCATTGGTGGGCTCACCTCTACAAAAACCACTAGTACAAAAATAAACCCTATCTACTATGCAGGAGGATGAGACCACTAACCTAGATCTTTCAAATCGTGGATCGGTCGGCTCGAACTCCCATAATATCCAAATCTCGAAAAACCTCTTGTCAACTCACTATGGCCGTAGGTACAAATGAGGTGGCATTGTGGGTCCCACAACTATATATCGTCCCTTTTTCCAAACTCCCACACTCAGTTACAGGAGCTCAGAGTCTCTGTTTTCCAATCCGTCTTCAACAACGGGATCAGGATCCCACCACCTACACATTCAAATTCCCTAGGCTACAATCCATACTCGGCCTTGAGGGATCATTTTTTTTTCTCACATCACATCCATGTACGCATGCTCATGTTCAAAATTATCAAATAACTGTCATATGTTCTTTATCTTCAGATATTGTTCACGTCGGGTATTCAGTTTTAATGTGTGTAGTTACTTGGTCATCACAACCCAATGCGGCCCCTTCAGGTATATGATCAACACTTTCATGTAATCATTGCCTCTGAATCTCAATTGCATCTCGGAGTCACATCCACAGACATTTACCTCTAGGATCCCCACATCCAGCTCTGGATTACTATCACCTCTGTTGCATTTCGGTACTATCACCCAGTACCACTCTTCCCCACATGAGTTGTCCCATTCATAGTCCCCCTTGGAACTTTGACACTCATAATGCTTTCACCCCCTAGGGATGGGAGTCTTGATAGTCTTACGCATTTCCGAGAATCAACCGCATACTCCTTCTCATTTTGATAGCTTTCCCGATGGACTTCCAGGTTATCCCATCATGGTTCACATTTGATTGTGCCTTCGCAGAATCATTAGCCCTCCATTTCCTCCATAATCAGGCTTCCCATCTGTAGATTTTCCTCCATTCATTTACCTCATACAGAAACCCACCCATGGGCCCCCCACCCTCCACCCATTCTCTATGCAACTCGTGCCCTCACAGACCAAGCCATCTTGCACTGGGGAACCCGTTTCTGTATCTGTACACTCATCCCAAATTATTCTTTATTCATTTGGTCATTGTAAAAGCCTTTGTTTATAGCAATTGCATAGATTTTTTTTGTCGCCCTTGGCGACCTTATTTTCCTGGAAAATCAACCCATGTCACCCTTGGTTGGGGCATTCATTATATTCTACTCATGTTGACATCATCCATAAACCTCAAGTATCCCATAGTCCATGTACCCCCAATCTTTTTGTTTGTCCACCTTGTCACGCCTTTGACACAATTTAACCCACGTCTAGTCGTCACCCTGATGCTAGATCCAGTTTCATGGTTGCTGCAACTTATCCTTGACATATATTCAAAACCAAAGTAAGTATTGCGTCTCACCGCATATCAACTTTGTACATATTCCTTATTAGTTCCTGATCTTATCCAATAGATTTCATTAAGCCCCTTTGCTACTTGGCGTCGCGTCTCCCTTTTTGTCGACATCAGCACAGTTTCCATAAGGGAGACAATATATCGACTCTCATTACCTTTACAATGAGGAGTCTCAGACGGCACAGAGAGAACCCTCATTTCTCTCTGTTGTCATTGACCCCCTTAAATATTCGACTTCAACACAATCTCATGTTACGATGGGTCTTACTTTGCGAATATTGCAGTTGTATTATACTATCCAAAGACCTCTAAATTTTCTTGGCCATCAATGCCTATGAGTCATCGACACTTGTTACAGCTGTCCTTTCCTCTTTTCAGAGAATGTTCACCATCTTAATTGCCATCTGCCATTATCAAACCACCCTAGAGGGCATTGCAGTTATCTACATCAACATACAACTTCAGTTACTTTCATACATTTTTGAGTTACATGACACGAGCATGGGGCATGCCCACCTCGTTTGTATACATAATTTATTTTTCTGACCTAGATAAAGGTTCGATCCCATAGTTTCCCCTCTCCCTCCAATGGATCACTCTTGTAGTTCCTCTCAACACTCTTTCTTACAATGGTACTCTTCGTAGAAGAAACATTGATGTATTTCAGCTATACGTATGCTCCTAACCTCACACATCAAGGGGCATATGTTATCACTGAAATTTCATTTGCAAATGGTTACAGGAATACAAAATCTCCAAACACTTATTAATGCACATGCAGCACCAAGAAATAATTTTCCAAGAGGAAAAAACTATACAACTGGTTAAAAACTTGACATGCGCTAAACCACTAAAGGAAGTGTGTGCATAGTGCACGGGACAAAGAATCCCATAGAGCACACAATGCACCATATGCACGACTATGTACGAGAAACTCCGTGCACACCTATGAATGATGAATTTATGGTTCTTGTTGAGCCCCCACCCACTTTTGGACCAGTTCCCAACTTGATTTGACCCTCAAATCCGAGCTGAATTTGAGTGGGGGGTTGGTCAAAGACCTAAGGGTGCCCTAAAGGGCCCCTTGTTCACACTAAATACTAGTTAGATATTACCTCAAAGGGAAGCTATAAATGGATTCCATGGGTGCAATTAGAATTCTAGAATCTCATTATAATGTTATGTTGCCTCTATTCTCCTACAAGAAACCTCATTTCTTCTTGGAGCATACTAGCAACATCTCATTAAGATATTCACCTCACCTCTTGAGGGAATAAGCTTGGATTTCTTCACCATTTGCTTTCTAGTTTACCATTTGTAAGAAGAGCTCTCACATAGGGGACTCAAGAGCCCTCCCAATGAGGAAGAGGGGATCCACAAGTCCCCCTTTCTCTACAGTGTTTTCCCACTAATATACTTCTCCATTGGTGGCATGATTATTGGTCATTTGTTTGATTAGTTTTGGTTCTAATTCCCTCATGCATTTTATTTTCATTTATTTAGTTATTTCTTTAGTTGTTGTTAGCTTAGTTGTTTGTTTATTTTATGTGATTGAATTGTTTCATGCATACACTAATTGTTATTGGATAAATCGGTAGGTGTAGACACTAACAGATCTCCCTAGATCCACCTGGATCTAGAACAAAACAGGACAAGACACGACTCTTTCCCTAAGTTGTAGTCATTGAATCTACTAATAAGAAGAAATGAGTGATATACCTTTATATCGCTTCCTTAGGTCTCTGTTGTTCCCGCTTTGCTCCTGTGCTCTTATGAAATCATGTCCAAGACAACAAAAACCAACCAAAGTGAAGATAGCAAAGTATATTCAATGTCAACCTATGCATATGATCAAGGAGTTATGCAATAAAATAAGAGTGATTTTATGGGAAAGAGACATGCCACTGTATTATATTAAATGAAAGTAGAAGATACAACCTAATTTCCTTGATTTCGCAAGCTTCCTTTCAGTGACCCTTGGTTCCAACACACACACTTGCTCTACATTTGCATGGAGAAGAACCAATACAACTTGATAGACCAAATAGAGTCTTCAATCTTCTGTCCAAGCAGGGTTCTTCACACAATTATTTCACCAATTCTTCATTCAATCTTTCTTAACCTTTTTCATATGAAACCTTTCAATATACAGGAGAAGGAGAGATGGTTAAATGGATGAGGATGATCCCACTAAATCTGAGAAGTCAGTAGGATGCCAACCATGCAAATACCAACTCATTTTCTAGAAGGGAATCTTCTAGAAAANTTCAATCTTTCTTAACCTTTTTCATATGAAACCTTTCAATATACAGGAGAAGGAGAGATGGTTAAATGGATGAGGATGATCCCACTAAATCTGAGAAGTCAGTAGGATGCCAACCATGCAAATACCAACTCATTTTCTAGAAGATTCCCTTCTAGAACCTTCGTGACCTCTTCTCTTTTCCAAGCTTTGAAACAGGTTTGCACCCTACCTATAGAGAAAACTACGAACAGTTCGCACCCTAAGTTTGGGTTGCCTGCGAGAATGAAGGATTTTCGCACCTTGTAATATAGGCAGCCTGCGAACTCATCTTAAAAATGTGCTTTTTGGAAGAAGACAACAGTCACTTTTCTCAGGCAAAAGGCCCTTGTGGTAGTCTGAATACATCACTTGTAGAGACATCACCAGAGTGACCAAAATCATGTGTAACAGAATGCCCCCCAAAGTATGAGGCCGGAAGTTTGTGACAGTCGAAGTACTTTGTAAAATGTGTGTGTGTGTAATAAACAAGGACCACACCTAATCGGAAACCTGTAAACAACCAAGCATCTGCAGAATATAATACCAGTTCTAAGGTAGGCATTCCCATGCTCAGATCACAAAATAATGGAATCATAAACATAGGTCATGGCCACCAATCATACACCATGGATCCATGTCATCAAAATGCTACATAGCCACTAGGAATACACTATGGATCTATGTGAGAAGACTTGAATAATGACATAGCCACGTGACATACAAAGTGGATCTATGTGTCGATACAAATCATACATACTCCATCGCAGCCTGGATCAAAAAGATGAGACCCAGGGTCTTCAATCCCGTCACCTAAAAGTATGAATCTAGCCATGTGATTACATGTGCTAAAGTCAAACATGGTAGAAACCACTTGATTACCATTCATTGATGAAAATCGTTAACAAGTGTGAGGGAAATCACCATTGATGTCAATGACTCTCAAGGTATCGAAGTACAATCTGAATGAATGTGAATGAATGAGATGAAGTTGAGCACTCGGCGAAATCTCTCGATCAGGGATCAATGATGTGAAACCCCTATCAAAAGCAAAGATACCTGCCATTAAGGCATGCGGGTTCCAAGGTACTAAATGATTTCTAGGTCTCATTTTCGGATAATGAGTTGGAGTCGACGGAACAAGACTCATCACAGGAGGGCCTTGATGTATCCCCCATCAATGACAAGAAATAAGTAACAGATTTTGAGGGTGAAGAAAACTATGAATACGGGTTGAAATAGACACAGGGAAGGCTGACATAGTAATAATGGATAACTACAGATGGCCGATGCAATAGAGGGCTCGTTCAAACTTATCTTGAACATATGAATGACAGGACCAAGGAATTGGCAGCACTGACTCAAAGACGACCCAAGATATTACCTTGTAACAATTTGAACGAGAGACAAATGTATTTCCCAACCTGGATTCAAACGACAAATAGGGGGTGTAATGTTCAAGAGCGACACTTACTTCCATTAATATGAATACGAAAACATATCCCTTTCCCAAAATTTCCCCAACCATTTCTGCTGAGTACCTCTTTATTTTTACACAAGCTTGAGGAGGATAACATATGATTGTTTATGTAAGCTCATCCTTCGGATGAGTCCCTTGGAGTATATTTAATGAACCCTAGGAAGGAGTGGTTCGGTCCCATTATGGATCTTTCGATGTTTCTTTAACAAGTCCAAGGATAGAAAACTCGGGGGTTTTTCATTTTTTCATAGTCTGAAAAACACTTAAAGAGAACTCTCCCAGTTCCTTTTTCGTAAAAGAGTTCGACGAGACCAAAAAAGTGATAAAATATCGCTCGTCGAACGTTTTCTTCAAATACTTTAACGAGCATGAAAAGAACAAGATCGCTCGACAATCTTTTCATTTTTATGGAGCTTGAAAAGAGCTTAAAGGATACTCCTTTAAGTTCGTCATTTTCGTGTTACCATGAAGAGTACGAAAAGATGAGAAAAGTATACTTGGTTACGTTCTCATATCTTTTCGAGCGCGAGAACGAACGAATACTGAGCTCAAGGTTTTTCCTAAAAAACCTTAAAAAGTAGTCGTACATGCAACAAAAATAAAAAACACCCGTACCCCCTCGTTCAGACTTTGAAGTTGCTATATCTGTGAAAAACCATACTCACAAAGCTATTAGGGTATTAGATTTTATAAACAAAGCAATAAAAATAATATAAAAAATCAATAAAAAATAGTAAAAAGTGAATAAATATGGGTGAAAAGGACTTTTTACCATTTCATTGTTACTTTGCCCAAAAACTTGTCCAACATACCTCATTTTTCCCCAAATTTATTTGCTCGATTGCAGGAGGCACAAGCGATCATTCGGTGAACGATTTCAGCCAATGAGGTAATCTCTTGATTCTCTAACTTTTCTATGGTTTATTTTTGGTTTTTATTGGCAATTTTTTGGGTTTTGAGTCCATTTTAGGGTCAGAACATGCGCCCAAGCATTCTCGCAGGTGGGCCATGCGTGATCTGCGAGAATCTAAGATTCTCGCAGGTGGCCTTCAAGGCACCTGCAAGAATCTCACACTGTGAAAAAGGTCCACCTGCGGGGGCCGAAAAACAGATTTTAGAGTGAGTTTTTGCTCAATAAAAATTATGCAAGAGTTTAAAACAAGTTGTTGACTTCCCTCTCATGGCTCTTTTTTAGGTGTTTGACCATCACGATGTTGGAATGGAGAGAAAGAGAACATGAGGAGTATGATGCCATTCTCAGGAATGACTTGGGTATAGTCGCTGCCCTTCGGGACTGTGGGCTCTTGAAAGTTTTCAGGATTCCGGGCATGAGAGCCCAACTCAAGTTGTTGGAATACCCGGTCCACATGTGGGATGTGGATCAACAGTTATTTCACGTGGGAGTCCATATGCTGACACTAGATATCGAGGATATCTATTTTCTAACAGGGTTGTCACTTCGTGGATACCTTGCTACTTTGACTGGAGGTAGAGGCGACAGACTCCCTATGAGTGAGTATTGTCAACAATATTGTGTTCCCAAGGCAGAGAGAAGCAAGGGTAAGGTTTCCATTTGGGGGGTCCAACATTTGACCCTACGGACCATATTGTTTACTATTGCATGCATGGTTGGGAGCGTGACTCTGCACATGGCTCTCCAAAGATATTTCCAATATGCCATAGAGTGCACAGAGCCTCGGGTCTTCAACTGGTCGGATGCAGTTCTCCGCAGTATGAAGAGACAATTGACGAAGTGTAGAAAGGGTGACTTGAAGCAGTTTGGGTACTGGTCACTTTTGGTGTCATTCTTCCTCGAGAGGGTCCCACTACTGCGATTACAGGTTGATTGGGGTTTACCGGCCCCACGGGATCCGAGGATGCTTGGGTGGTGTAACCTCATGGCCCGACACATAGTAGGGCCTATAATCAAGTATAATGATTCATTTTTTGACTGGTTGAGGCCCCAGATGCTGATGATCGACGACTACACATATGCTGGTTTGGATTTCTGAGGGCATCTAGATTTGGCCCTGCCTGAGGATGCTTAGTGGGGTGACTTAGGTAATAAGTACACATTTTTGTTCTTTTTAAATGTTTTTGAAAATTTTATCATATGAAATGTTTTTATGTTTATCCAAGAACTAATCAAAAAATTTCTTTTTGATGACACGGATGTGGGGCCATATCGACCTCCAGGAACGTCTC
>JASDQU010305478.1:22141-66501 GCA_032191745.1 Picea mariana | reverse complement strand
ACCATTGCTTCCTAAGGAGGGAGGATTGATCCATATGGATATCGGTGGCCACCCACCTTTTCCAACTGGCTCAAAACATTTTTTTGACAATTTTGGCAATTTACTATTTTTAGCAGTTTTAACTTCTAGGGCCATTTTGAGGACCTAAATGAAGGTTTTTCAGTATCTAGCTTCTCAATTATATCCAAAGGCATGATTTAACCCCCAAAATGAATCTCCTCGATGATACCTTTCCAACGGGCTATCACACGCCTAAAACAGAGATCGTATGCAAAAGTTACGACCCCGAGAAGTTAATGTACTAACTTACCCAAACGGGGCCCACATGAATTTTGGTGCTTCATCTCCTAGGGTTAGTTTTTGGATGTATAGGGTTTTTGGCATTCTTGTTTATTTTAAAAAGGCTTTATGAGCCTCATTGTAATCTTTTTCTTGCAAATGCGCACAGCCGTTACATCTCTTCTCAGAGATAAGCCACCACCATTCTAGCAAGCTTGTTTCCGCTGCATTTTACAGTTTCATCTTATTTCGTTATTGAATAGAAAACCAGTTTTACTGTATCTCTATTATTTTTGTGTTAAGAACCTGTTGATAATCTGTATTCATTTCGTTCTGCTCCTAAAATCTGGATCAGCTGCAAAAAACATTTCTATTGGTTGAAACTCTGACAGGATGTTAGCAAGTATATCAGGTCTTGCAGAGCCCACGCCATTGCCAGACTGACCATTAACAAACAAGGCATGTGCACCCTTCTTCCTACTCCCGATAGGCCTTGGGAATCCATCTCGATGGACTACATGTCAGGCCTTCCTTCCACCAAGGGAAATGCCTTTGTTTTCATGGTGGTTGATCGATTTTCGAAGATGGCGATTATGGTCGCCTACAAGAAGAGCATCAAAGCARAGGACACTGCCAAGCTMTTTTTGGAATGAATGTGGGTACATTTTTGGATACCACAAACCATCATCTCTGATCGAGATAGTTGGTTCCTCATCACATTCTGGTCGAGCCTCTAGTCATGGCTGGACACCAAGCTCAACAAATCCATGGCCTTCCACCCCCAAACGGATRGCCAAACTGAGGTCGTCAATAGGATGATTGTGCATATATTGCGCATGTACAATTCCAAGAATCTGCACACATGGGATGAGAGTCTTCCCTATGTTCAACATATTTACAACAGACCCATACATAGCTCAACCAGCCATAACTCCTTTCAGGTAGGGTTGGGATCTCAACCAATGGGTCCCACAGATGTTGCATTACCCCTTGCATCCACACAAGTAGAATAATCTCATGCACAAATCGAAGATGAAAAAGCCACCTGATTCATGAACGAATAAAACACATCTGCCAATAGGTTCAATATATTTTGCAGAATTCAAATTCCAAGTACAAAAAGCGCCATGATCAACACCAAGTGCCACACTAGTTTGAGATGGGAGATAAAGTTTCGTTGCACTTGCAAAAAGAATGCCTTACATAACCCCATCGAAAACTCTATCCACTCCTCTATGGAACTTACACCATCACCAATGATTTGGGTGACAATTTTTTTGTGTTCAACATTCCCCCCTTCCTTGACTTACACCCAATATTTAATGTGGACCTCCTTCGACCATACTTTCCACCCTTATTGGACACCTCAGAGATAGCAGAACAGTTGATACCGACATATCTCAACCCTGACTGCATGGAACAAGAATCCATTGATCAAATCGTGGACATGCAAGTCAAGGGAACTTTCCAACAGAATCTTCATCTTTATCGGGTTGTCAAAGTGGGGAAGCTCTTGCATCAAGGCAAGTGGCTCACCTGGGGCCAAATTCAGCAGAAGTTTCCTCATCTGATGGGGTAACTCAACACAATGGAGACCATTGCTTCCTACAGAGGGCGGATTGATCCAAGTGGATATCGTTGGCCACCCACCTCTTCCATATGGCTCACATATATCTTTCATCTTGGCAGTTACAACTTTTATCTTGGCATTTTCTTTCTAGATTTTCGGTTCCTAAATTTATGTTGTCGTTTTGAGGCCCTAAACAACGTTTTTTGCGCCCGCCTCAATTACACTGTAGATAGAGTTAGAGTGTGATAGCATAATGTGTATTCCTCATATAGACCTTTCCAACGGGACATCGTGCACCTAAAACAAAGATCGTATACAAAACTTATGACCTTGGGAAGTTGATGTACCAACTTACCCCATCAAGGCCCACATGACGTTTTCTGCTTCATATCCTAGGGTTAGGTTTTTGGATTTCTAGGGTTTTTTGTTTAATTCTTGATGCTAAAAAGGATTGGAGGCCTCATTGTAATGTGCTCAGATGAATGCATGTAGCCACCACATCTCTTCTCAAATATTTGCCACCACCATTCGAGCAAGATTGTTTTCATTCTGCATTTTACAGTTTCAACATATTTCTTATTTAATATAACTTAAGTTTCATTGTATCTCTGTTATTTTTCTCTCTATATTTGTGTTAATGTTATAGATCTCTGTTTCATTTCATTCTTCTCATAAATCTAGATCAAGTGCTCCATTTTTCTTGGAACACCGGTGTTTTGTTTAATGGTTTGTTGTGTTTTATAATGCATCGGTAACAAGGAATCTAGGAAAATGTGTCACTATGTTTATTTTTCAACATTTTCATGGTGCCATTTGGTAAATGACACCTGTGTATTTATTGATAATATACACACCAACAATGGTGCTTCCTTTAAATTCATAGGACGTAGCGGCTTTTGGGGCAAGCTGAAGCAGTTGAGCACATTGTGTGTATTGATTTTCTAGTGTTAAATTAGACAAACACAATTTTCTGCAAATGGTAATTACTTCCAATGATATATGGTATTACTTTAGTAAACTCTAGAACATCACCATTGTAATAATATATTCATATACAATATCATCTCTTATGAAAAATCAATAGCGTGGAATAAAATATATATATATATAAGGCCAATTTCAAATTTTAATCCAATGAAAATGCAAATAACACGGTAATAAAAAAATTTACATGGTCTCTTCTCTCTCGAGGAGGCATGGTTTCACCATAGAGAAGAAATGAAACTTTGCAGTATTTTCCAAAATTTGGAAATTTGTGGAATCTTCTGGTGGAGCTATCAAATTGACTATAAAGAACTGCAAACGGGGTGGTCTTGGAAGGAAAGTGAACACTAGTGCTTGTTTGAGAGCCTGGAAGCACATAATGACATGTAATAATGAAAATTGGTTTGGTAATTTTTTTATTTTACCCTTCCTTGATGCACCCGACAGTTATATGCATCGAGGAATCAAGTGTACATGCACTGGCATGCTTTGTTTAGAGTGGATCACTGTTATGTATTTTATTTTATTTATAGTAGCTAACATTGAGCCTTATTAGTTCAGCATCAAGGTGTTATTTTTAGGTGCATACCAGTGCGTATTGTCCTTACATGAGCACCGGTGAAAAAACATTTTCAAAAACCATCAGTCGCCTTTCTCTGCTACCAACCTCTACTATAAATAGAGAAGGGATAAATTTTTTGAGGAGGTTTCATAAAAACCTCCATTAAAAAGTGTTCTCCTTGTAGTGAATGTTATTCCCTTAGAATTGCATGCATTGATAGAGATACCCTTTTCGACACTTTTGAGGAATATGGGCCTAAAACCTAGGGATTTTAACATGTGTAGAATAGAAATGCTAGTCAACTCTATAATACGCATTTTCAAAATAAATCTAAACAAATGGTGCATCCAATCCAAAAGAGTGATCCCATCCCATACCCTCCTACACAATAGTAAATTTGTCTACAATGTACCTTCCTTGAGTGAAGCTAGTTTGTTTTTTCCAAGGATGTTAGGCACAATACATTTCACCTATGGAATTTAATTAGTGGTGTCTATACTTCACCCCAAAATTACTATTAGTTGCTACGAAGAGAAAATAATTGCATCCCTACCTTTACCTTCATTGTGATAAAAAAAAAAAAACTTTAGCTCCAAGCCAAATCACGCATAGGGTGGTATGAAACATACATGCCATGATTTTAACTTCTTGCAAATAGACAATATTTATCATAACCATTAAAAACAATTGATGGAAAAGAATGTGTTTTTGGTTAGTACCATTGGGACCCTAGATATGCTACGAGGTCACTCGCATTGGAAACTTATAGTATCATGCATCTTCATCTCATTATCCTCAAGGCATCATAGAGTGTCAAAGGAATTACACACCAAAATACTCCCATGAAGCAGTCCTCTAAGGTGGTTTACTTTCGTCATTTAGAATGGTGATCAATATCATTAGTTTCCATCATTTTCATCTGAATGCATGAAAGGTGGTGGTGAGTGAGGATACTTGATAACCCCTCCCATCCATTAGATCCCAGGACTGTCCTTCAAGGCTAGTAGGAGGAATTTTAATTGTTGTGACCTTGATAGCCTATGTTTTGGTTATGTTGGGGCCTTTCCCATCTACACAACTTCAGTGCATGTGCCTTTACCTATTTTGGGAGATTGAGAAGCTTGAATAACATGGCTAGTCTAAGTAGCTACGGTTGTTTTAGCATTGCATTGTGTCTTAAATCAACAATCTTGAGTTTGATTCTCAAGGCTTTGGAAAAAGAAATGAGAATTGGGTAAGTTAATGTAGTAGAGTAACTTGCAATAGACATGGCTACCACCCTAAATGTATTTTAATTCTTTAAAGTCCTTTGACAAGTTGACTCAAACACATATATGCTCGAAGTCCTAAGGTTGAAAATGTTTTGGGCTCTTCATAGATTCATTCCCCTAAAGGGTGAAAATCCATTGAATGGTTATTTTGAAATACATGGTTGCACAGGGAAGTCTATCCAAAATAGGTATGCTAACTAGACATCTCGATCATATAAAAAGTGAGGGAACCAGAGAACCACTTGTTCATGACTATTAGAGTATTCTTACAAACCTAGGGACCACACATAAGTATTCCCTAGACATGGGAGAGGTTACTGAATTGGAAATAGAAGAAACCTTTAGCTAGGTTCTATATGTGAATGCATTGCCAACCAAAGGGTTTTGAGAGTTCATTGATTCGATTTTTTATAATTGTGTAAGGGGGCACTCAACCCAAAAAGTAACATAACATGGATCTATCATAAATCATTATATTCAATATTAGAAATTTCAATATTAAGTTGAAGAATGAGGTCATTATTATCTCATGGTATATACTTAAGTCTCGGATAACATTGGTAATTGCTTGAATATAAAAGGATAGATATGTCAAGAGAGACCATTAAACTTTACCTCATGGTGAAAAGGTAGTCAGCTAAGCCAATGTTACAAGGAACATAGTATTACTTCCAAATGCCTAAGGATTACTATCTTCCAGGCATCATATCACCATGAAAGTTACTCGAACGAAAAAACGCAAGGAAAAAAAAAATCTCCACGAACTTTCTTTGTTTTAAACTTTGTTAAATATAATTGTTGCCATAAATATTTTCTCATATATAAATTAAACAAGAAAATTTCAGGACAATGAAGTGGGGTTCATAAATCGACATCTTGGAAACTATTCAAGTTTGAGACGGTCTCCACATTGTCAAATGATGTTAATGACCTTGAGGTGAGAAGAATGTAAGGTAGTACTGAAAACCAAATTAATGAATATTTAAAATGGATCGACTGATTTAGCATTATATAAAAATGCAGTACGCCTGGCTTCGAGATTATCCAAGTTTCCAATGGACTCCACATTATGAAATGATGTGAATGACCTTGTGGTGACAAGAATGTAAGGTAAGAGTGCAAAAACAAATTAAGGAATATTTAAAATGGATATATTTATTAAGCTTCTGCTCGATTTCTTGGAAAAGATTGCTGTTCAATATTAAAATTTATATATTTTATCTCATATATTATATCCAGTTTACATGACTATTAGGTTGGACTTATAATCTAAAGATGATGGATCGCAATGGCCGTAACAATATAGTATTAGAAATATATTTAAATATAGATTTAGCAATGGCATTGCAACAATAAAGGAGAAGATCCAGAGAACTACATCACCGGATCATAGCTTCATTAAAACGCCACAACACAGAGATAAGCTGGTCTGGGGATTGGATATAGTTAGATATAGTTATGACAATCCGGCACTGGGAGAAATGGGTGGAGTTCTGGAAGAGATCAGTTCAACCAGATATCAAAAGAGACAATGACCAAGCAGAGTGGGTAACTGATGGATCCGTGGATGTGAGAGGAAGGCCCGTTCTCAGAACAAAATCTGGTGGATGGAAAGCTTCACTTTTCATCATGGGTGAGTCTTTATCTTATAAATACTATGATCTTCCGTATACTCCAGGTTTAACAAGGACTCCATATCTAATTACAGTGTGCAAATGTAATTTTGCAGTTGTTCAACTCAACGACGGGATGGCATCCTTTGCGATTTCAGCAAACTTGATCATCTACTTAACAACTGTTTTGCACGAAGGAGTAGCAAATTCTGTTAAAAATATCAACTACTGGGCAGGTGTCACGGCCGCCATCTCTCTTACAGGGGCCTTTATAGCAGATGCTTACTGCGGACGGTACTGGATGGTGCTCATGTCCTCAATTGTTTATCTCTTGGTGAGTATAAAAGCTTCAAAATTCTCGATACTCTTGATTATATTTTTTTCTGATCATGCAAATGCATCTATTTGGTGCTGATTTATCTTGTATAAATCAATGTTTCAGGGATTAGTTTTGCTGACGCTGTCAGTGTCTCTGTCAGCCTTGAAGCCACCGGATCAATGTGATGCAATATGCAGCAAAGGAACGAATACACAAATTGGTGTTTTCTTCTTGGCTTTGTATTTGGTATCCTTGGGGACCGGTGGCCTCAAGCCCTCTCTGGAAGCATTTGGTGCCGACCAATTCGATGASGAAGATAAAACTGAAATGCTTCAGAAGAATTCTTTCTTTAATGTCTGGTATTTATGTTTCTGCAGTAGCCTTATCTTAGCAGTCACWGTYATCCCGTACGTCCAGGAGAACATAAGCTGGGGATTCGGATTCGGGATTCTAACAGTTGCCATGGCYATCGGCATTGTTGTATTTTTGTATGGAACGCCATTCTACCGACACAGGGTTCCSGGAGGCAGCCAGATGTCTCGTATCGCTCAAGTTGTAGTTGCCGCYWTAAGAAAAAGAAATATTAAAATTCCTTCAGACCTGAGCTTGCTTTACGAGAATCAGGACGCGGAGTCCAKAAAATCAGGCCAGAGGCTTCTATCGCACACAGAAAATTTTCGGTAAGTTTTTAACTTTTTATCATAGGATTCAYTAATCTACTGACAAGTCCAACTGTTCAAGAATTATTTCTGGAAAAGAAATTGGCCTGAAAMACTAGATCCATACTAGATTAGGGTAATTTGCATGTGATCAACCAMTAATATTATTTTGATACCCTGTTTTGCYTGACAACGGATTAGGTTTCTGGACAAAGCAGCCATAGTGGTGCAAGACTCTTCGGAGTGGAGTATTGATASAGAGGGAAACAGGAAACCAAATCCRTGGAAAGTCTGCACAGTAACTCAAGTAGAGGAAACCAAACTAATATTGAGGGTGCTGTCCATCTGGTTATCTTGCTTAATGTTTGGAATGACACTAACAGAGAGCACATCGTTGTTCATAAAGCAAGGTAGCACCATGGATAGAAGCCTCGGTTCCCATTTCCTAGTCCCGCCAGCTTCTCCTCTGGTCCTTTCCCCCATCAGTGGACTTGTTTTCGTAACTTTATATGACCGTTGCATGGTACCACTGGCCAGAAGAATAACCGGCAATGAACGAGGAATAACTATTTTACAAAGGATTGGAATTGGCATGTTCTTTTCTGTTGTGTACCTGGTAACTGCAGCTCTAATAGAGAATAAGAGGATCCATGTAGCAAAAACTCATGACTTACTTAACAGTCCCAGATCTGTAATCCCTCTCAGTGTTTTCTGGTTAACTCCACAATTTGTTCTGATGGGATTAGCAAATGTGTTTACTCTAGTAGGAATGCAGGAATATTTCTATGATCAGGTCCCTGACAGCATGAGAAGCTTGGGAATCGCCCTCTCTGAGAGTGTTGTGGGAGTCGCCGGTTTTCTGGGCAGTCTTCTGATCGCCATAGTTCAGAGAGCAAGTAAAGGAAGATGGTTAGTGAACAATTTAAATAGATCGAAATTGGATTATTTTTATTGGCTTTTGGCCATAATAAGTGCTATCAATCTATGCTGTTATGTTTATATTGCACGCATATATACTTACAAGAAAGTGGTGAAGCAAATTATATCTGATACAACTAGTTCATCCTAAGCTATTCGCAAGAGCGAAGGGGATGACAATGAGTATGTTTCATCTCCGTGGTTGCAAGGTGGATGGAGCATACAGAGGCGAACAAGCCCCCTCGTTTTGGTAGCTTTGCACAAGTTTCTTATGATTAGTGATATCTAACGTGGATTGGTCTAAACTGTCAGAGTATACCAGTGGGAGTTAGAGCACCATTAGTAACGTTTGAATTTCAACCCATTTCAAGAGAAAACCCGAAGCTCCCTGTAAGAAACCTGTAAGTCATGTTGGTTGGTTTCATCAGTAACTGCCATCTGCTGGTTTTATCAGTAACTGCCCTCTGTCCATTTGTCAGTAACTGCCATGCTGGTAGTTCGGATTCCGGATTTGCCTATCAGTCCTCCCTTGTAAAAGGAGAAAAATGAGCTACTATTATATTCCATCTGTTTCTTCTTGGTCTTGATGTCACGTTGTGATTGTTTTTTTCAACTGCAATAAAACATTGTCACCTTCATCGGGTGTTTTGTTTTGTTTCGTGGTAATCTAAACGTTTTAGGAAATGATTTTTCTAGATGATATTTGGGTGAAAAATTATTAGATTCTGAGATTTGAGTGATTATTTATGTATAATATAAATACTTCAAGGATTTTTAAACATGTTGAATTTATTTTTGTATTCAAAAATAAATTTTAAACAACAAAAAAATAATGATTTCTTATAGATTTATGTCACCAAATAAAAATGGTAATTAATAAAAATTTATAAATCAAATTAGTGATATAACATGATTACCTTTCATATTCTTTCATATTATAGTAAAGAAATTTAATCTATGAGTTAATCAAATTAGTAATATAAGTTTAATTTTTTTATATAAATTAAATTAATGATATAAAGTGATTTTATTTAATATTATTAAAATAAAATAATTTTTTTTCTAATTAAATAAAAAAAAAAGAAAATCAATAGTATTTCATGGTGAAAGAGGGTGTAATAGTATTTTATGGTGAAAGAGGGTGTTGAACCATTCATAAAAAGTATTTTATGGTGAAAAAGGGTGTTGAAACATTCATAAAATTTTCATGGTAAAAAAATTTGTCATACTCGTGATATTAAGAAAGTGTAAATTAAATTAGTGATATAAAATGATTTTATTTAATATTATTAGAATAAAGTATTTTTTGAAACAATTCAAAAAACTTTCAAGATGAAAGAATTTGTCATAATGATCATACTAAGAAAGTGTAGGAAGAAAATAAAATCTATTAAAATGTCTTGTATATATTTATATCAGATTGCAATTTCAATATATTTGCAATAATATTATCTTTATAGGCATTTAACAAATCAAAACTATAAGCTTTTTTTTCAATATTTTGGAATTTAGAAATAAAATTATGGAGAAGACCAATCAATGGTTTACCTTCTTTATTAAAGTATGATAAATTATAGCGGCGTACCTTTTCTTTTCTTAAGATATGATAAACCATTGTTTTTTATTATCATCATTGATAATATTGAACTTCTTAAACATTTAACTAATTAAAACTATGGAAATTTAGGAAAACTTGTTTTTAATCTTTTGAAATATAGAAATAAAATTCTAGAAAATATCAATCAATTGTTTATCTTTTTTTTCTTAAAATCTCATAAACCAAAACTTTTTTTTCTTAAAATCTCATAAACCAAAAATTTATTTGTTAAGATCTAATAAACCATTATTCATGGTTTACATTTTTGTTTTTATAAGGTCTCATCATCATCCCTAAAACACTAATCTTAATTTCTCTTTAAACAACCTTTTTTTAAAAACCTATTTTTTTTAAATTGACAAAATGTTAAAAACTTTTTAATTTCAAAATTAAATGTCTAATAAGAATATAAAAAGTATAGACCTTTTACATGATTTCCAAAATATAATGTGAAGCCAGCTAATATTTTAGCCACTAAATATTTCGTTTTAATGTGTTATTTTTAAACATTTGTCTCCTACATAAAACGTTGTTTGCATTACTAACATGCTCTTAAGTTTAACCCAATTGTAAATTTGGGTATCTCAAGGTCGCAAAGTCATCCATTGACTTAGTGGTTAGGCTCTCAATGATCCGAATCTAGAATGGGGTTAAGGATGGCCTTAGCATGTCAAATATTTGACTTTTATATTCTATAAGTTTTATTGGAAAACTCTTTATTTAGGTTGTATTCATTTAAGATAAGCTTAGATCTATGTTAAATCTAAATCTACTAGGTCTTTAAAAGGGAGAAAATTCTTAGTAATTTCACCTTTTGTTTGACCAAATAAAACTTAAGAAAGATTTGCACATATAAGAATTTAATATTTTTGCATTGGATAAATGTAATGTTAAAATGGAACTAGGTTAATTGTGAGAGAAATTAAAATATTAAAATTGGCTTTGATCAAATATCTTCATTATGTATATTCCTTCATTAATATATATCAATTATATATTTTTCTTTCAGATATGCTCATTTTATTTATATTTTTTTATTTCATATGTATTAACATTTTATTTGTGTATTTTTATTTATGATTATATTTGCATTATATTGTATCATATTTTTTTGGTCATTATCAAGTGTTTCTATTTGCATTATATTCTTTCTCATTTTATTCATATATGTGATATAGTTAGCCAATAGCTTACCTTACTCTACCTTTAGGATATCTATATTTTTTGTTTGTTAGTTTGTCAGTGACATGTGGGACTAACCTGTGGCTAAGAAACCACGACTCAGGGGCATCTAAGCCGTCAAAATCACTAAGGGATCACATCCGGCCTGAGCCACACCAACCCTTAACATGGATGGATTTTTTGTCCCCACAGGTTTCGAACCGATGACTTTAACATCACAGAGTGTTTTAACAACACACTCTATCACCGATTGTCCTACACCTTGGGGACCCTATTTAAATTTGAAGGACATGGGGGTGGGCTTTGATCCACTTATGTGTGCACGGGTCACGATACCATTTAATATAGTATCTCTGGGTACAACCACACGTTCGACCACTACCTCAAGGTGCCCCCATGGCTCCAAGTAAATCCCTCACGAGAATTGAACCTTTCCCAACGGTGAAAAACTCCTCGCTTTCCACCATTGGATCCAACCCCTTTGGGCATACCTTTAGGATATTAATACTGATACCTTTACCAAGTTGTTTCTTAAATCAATTCAATTGGTTTGAATGATATCATCATTGAAATCAATGAACATAGACGAAAATAAATGTATCGGATTGTTATAGGTTTTATCATTGTTAAATTCGACGATTCAAATTAATTTTTTGCACTATAACTTTGGTGAATTAATGCACATAAACATTTTTCATTGTATATTTGTTATCATCAATGCATCAAATTGTTTAGCACTATATTTTTGCTTATATAAGTGTAATAGATATGCATACGCATTTATCCATTTCACACAATACCATTATTCAAATCAATAAACCAAATCTTTTGTCAATGTACCATTGATGGAATAATGCAACAAATCATTTTGCATTGTATTATTATTGACAATAATGAACTTGGCACCGAATCATTTTGCATTGTTATTGAAATTAATGCTCTAAATATATCTTAATATTATAATCATAAAGTACGATGCACCTAAGACTTTTGATCTACAAATCTACCCAACTATACAAATCGTTAAACTTTATCTTACAAAAAAGAACTAGCATATTAATCATATAACAATTTATTATGCCTTAATACTCTTGCAGTTGTCATGTTTCTATTAAACAACAACTTGTTTCTATTGAACAACAACTGTAGAAAATCTTAGATAAAGGATACATTTGTTTTAACTTTATCATAACTAAATACTTCCACACAAGAATAAACCAAAAAAATATAGAGAAAATTGTTAGAGTAGGGTAACCCTATTAAATACTCCTTATGGAATGAATCACTCCACGAGCCATGCTTGTTATAATAAAGATCTCAGCATTGTTCAATACATTGATACTTATGAATATATACTTTGTCATGAATATTTTGAAAGGTCAATGTCAACTACCATTCATTATTATAGTTATACCCATTAACTACCTAGTGGACCTATTCCATGGTTATAGCCACATTAGATTAATTATCACCCTTAGGTACCTACATAACTACATTACATTCCATCCTCCTACATATGTTTTGTCATAAAAACATGATGGAGATCCATATAATATGATCTATAGAGCAATGTAGTCATCTGGTACCAAGCATGAGAATCCATCCATCTTAGTGAAATGTGGACATGGGGTCCAACTACTACCTAGAAACCTCAATATTGAATATGGTTATTCCTTTGGTGTCATGATGTATTTGTGTTATTCTAATATCCATATGCATTGCTTAAATTCCTCTGCATTCTTCTATACTAAGTGATGTTCTAGATCCATGTAGATCCATCATACGGTGGTTGATTCTCATGACTTTGTCTTGGTGACTATTGTTTCCTCGGGTGGTGTGGGTGGTGATATGCAACACTCTTAGCTATTTAAAAGTATAAATTAACTTATTTGTAACAAAATAAAACAACTAAAACATGTATATAAACTAGTATTTCTTGAAGAAAACCAATGATAGTTTAATTTCAATCATTTATCATGTGATTAGATTTTAATAGTATCTATATTAATCATTGATTGATTAACTTGATTTATTAGCATGTAGTATATTTATTAGTTTAATAACTTATTATGTTTTGTCATTTTGTGGTATGTTTAATTAATCATCAATTATTGATCGTTTTTACTAATATATTTTGTTTCTTTATAAAGCCCTTGGAAAATAGTATAATCTTGGTCCTTTATAATAGGACTAAGCTAATAGTATAGTACATACAATTGTTATTGTTATGACTAAGTTAACAATAGTACATATAATTATCATTCTTGTGTGTTATATTAGTTTATTAGTTTCATATTCATTATTTAATATTATTTTATTAGTTTCATATTCATTTTGTTTTTATTATTTATTATTATGCAACATAAATTTATATGATATGAATAATTTAGTAAATGTAATGAATTTTTATAATGTCACAAAGTACTGATTCAACACCAATAAAACAAATAGTATATAATTATATATTTAAGCAATAAATATAGGTAAGAAAAATATTGCATGTAAACTTGCATTATACATTATAGTACATAAAATTATTGAATGCATTAAGATTTAGAAAAATATGAGTCATTAGATCACTCTATGTTTAGAACATATTGCGGCCATCATATTACATGACTAAAAATGCAAACTAATGCATACTAAAGAAGCACACTAAGAAACACACTTTTTTGTAAAGACATATTAGACCAAGTTGATCTTAACCAAATACTAATTGTCTAAATATCCTAACATCCCCACTTAAGAACAAGTTGGGATAGGATTTAAGGATTTACAAATGAAACACAATAGGACAAGGAAGGATGCATTAGATTCTATCCCCCATTAATGACAACTCCTAAACTCCTAACATAGATCAAAGTTTGGAAAACTTTGCTTCTTTTAGATACTTTGTGAAAATGCTTGTAACTTGATCTTCTGTAGGGAAAAATAACACTTTAATAACTAGATTAAGAATGATATTTCTGATGAAGTGCACTTGTATCTCAATTTGTTTGCCACACCGATGTTGAATTGAATCTTTGGAAAGTTTGATCGCACTCTAATTGTCACACCAGATGCCTGACTAGAGGGTGGTTGAATGTTGTTGCTAGAATCCAAACTCTGAAAGGATATTTGAAAGCCACAAGGCTTCTTGACTTGCATTAGATATTTCTCAATAATTTTCTTCTACCGAAGAAAGAGAAAGAGCCTATTGTTTCTTACAATCTCAAGTGATATGTCTGAAACCAAGATTGAAAATATAACATGTAGTACTCTTTCAATCAGCAGGGTCACCAACCCAATTTGAATCAATGAAATCAACCAACAAAGAAGACCCCCAAGATCTTTAATGTATCCAAATATGAATTGTACCTTTGATATATTGAACTATCCTTTTTTCTTCTTTCCAATGGATTTCATGGGGTTTTATCATAAACCATAAAACAATACCAACAACAAAGGAAATATTAGGACAATATGATCCAAATACAAAAGGCTACCAACTAACTAATGATGCAAAGTGGCATCGACTTCGAGAGTAGTACAAGTGGCAAAAAGGTTGACTCTAGACTCGAAGGTAGAATGAGGTGGTTTACAATTTTTCATGTGAAAGCGACAAAGAAGGTCATGTGCATAATTAGATCAGGAAAGAAAAATTCCTTACTTGGTTTGCAATACTTGGAGACTAAGGAAATAATGCAAATAGCCTAAGTATATCATTTCAAATTTCTTCTTAAGGTTGGAATTCACATAGGTTAAAATTTTAGGGTCACCACCAATGAGGATAAGGTCATCAATATAAAGAAAAATTATTATGAGATGGATTCATACTTTACCGGTATAGACATTAAGGTCATAATGACATCTAGAAAAGTCGGTGTTAAGAAAAAAGATTCCATTTGAGCATATCAAGCTCGGGGAGCTTGCTTAAGACCTATTGATGCCTCAACACCTTCCCCAAACCAACACACATGGGGGGGCTCTTGAAATTTTCCAACTGAGATCCTTTGAGTCAGATCCTTTAATCATTAGTTCATTAGCCGGGTTCTTTTTATTTTCAGTGCTTCAGCATTTCCTATTTGACTAGATGACTAACATATGATTACCTATTGGTTTTGAGCTATGTCATGTTACAGTCTTAGTTGAGTGTGATAATAATCCTGGCAAGTTTGTTTATGTCACTAGCAACTTTTATTACGCTTATCATACATGCATGTATGTTTTGCGCCTCTTGATTCTATGACTAACCCTGACCATGAAAGTTCCATTTATTGCTATGTGGGTTGATTTAATCATCCATAAGGCATAGGCTAGCTCTGAATTGCATCTCAGAAAATAATTTGTACTCTTGTCACATAGTCAGTATTAGGTGCTCCAAATGTGAGTTGGTTGTTTCCATGGGAAAATATTTTTCGGCCACTAATGGATGACCTCAATTCCAATGGATATATTGAGAGCCTATATAGCGGAGATGTCACGGGAATTAACGTAATTGAATTTGGGTGAAGCAATAGCAAGAACAGGGCTCAAACTTTTATTAACTAGCACAATCATAATTTATGACTGATAAACGTCGAAAGGCTATAATAGCTAATGTAATATCATGGTCTCCACCAGACGGGGTGCCTGGGGTTGCACAAGTAGAGGAATACATTTATACGCCTTCGGCCTCGAGCTTGATATTTCTGTAAACCCAAGAAGACGAAGACAGAGAAGACACGGAGCTTGATATCTCTTCAGAGCTTGATATCGCATCTGTAATCTGGGCTAGGGGATGAAACGCTCCACGCTCGTGCAGAAAATGAAACTCTCAAGTGGGTCTGCCATCCAATATGAAACATGCGAACAACTAACAATCCAAACATGGTAATCCCAAAGGTTAATCATTTAAACATGGCAATCATATGGTGTTACAGTAATTTCTTAATATGATCAGGTAAATGTTAAAAAGTAAACAGGTTAATTGATGCATTCAAAAATACAAGGAAGTTATGAAGAGTAAATCACATTCATTGATTTGGGAGGACGACTAAGAATATGCTAGCATCTTCAATTGTTAGCCATCAGATTAGAATTTTAGATTAAAAGGTGATTAATTGTGCCCATCTCCAATAGGTATACGCCTTTTGACGTAAAAATACATTTGCTCGTAATTTTGGGTACTAGTCAAAATGGATATTTCACCTCAAAAATATGCCAATTATATGTTTTGTGGGATTACGAATCCAATGCTACTGATGGAATTGAAATCTGGGGCCCAGAAGTGCCAAAAAAATCATTAAAAAATTATCGTCAAGAAAACCTCATGAACTATGAGATCATTAAATTTCTTGCAAGTAATGGTAAATTATCTCACTAAAAACATTTCCCTCTTATCTCCACATCGCAAAAAAATGACACCTCAATCGAACATCATATGAGCAAGTTATGAAACTTTGAATTCTAACTAAATTATGTTAAAACCCCCCTTTAAACATCATTAAACGTTCATTAAACTTCTTTAATCAAATTCCACCACACAATATTATAAAAAATGTTTGGAATGAAAAGTATTTTAACATGGAATACTTTGGAGTAATTTAAATTCTAAATAAAAATAAAAATTTAAACAAAGTTTATATAAAATAATCAAAGGGACGGGGTTTCATTATTAATATGACATAGGAGGGAAGGACATGCGGTGGCAAAGGGAGGGAGCCATAAACTCCATGACGCCCTCCCCTTTCCTAAAAAATTAGTTGATTCAACATGCTCCCCCTTTTATCCATTGTTTCGACGACATTACATCATCTTATAACCTTTCACTAACCTTCACATATTGGCCATATAATACGATTTTGAGCCATTTGTATCAGCCATACAATAAGATTTCAAGCCTGCTATATCACCATGTAATAGGATTTTGAGCCCGCTGTATCGACAATAAAATGATTTTGAATGCGATACGTGGCCACCGCATCACATTCAAACATCGATACAAAACATGAAAGTTAAATGCGTAAAGGGTTTGTTAAAACGAATGAAATGGTGTTAAGGTAATAAACAAGTAGTGAGGAATGGTTTTCTTTAATACTAATATATATATTTTTTTAATGGGATGAGGTGTGCATATGAAAAGGAACATAAAAAACAAAATGTTATGAGGTGGAAGTTGGGGGAGCCCATAAAGCATGCGACCCCCTCTAACCATTAGTCATGACATGTTTAAACCTTAAGGTGAAGTGGGGGTGGTCACAACTAATTAACCATAAAAACCCTTCTTAACCATGGTTTAATAAATTTTAAAAAGAACTCCTCTTTCATATTAACATCGGCAAGCTCACACAATCTTTTAATCTCTTATGATTATCGACACACAAAAAAAAAATTGATGTATTGTAGCATCCTTAACATTTCAAGGTTTATTTCACACCAGAACTCAGCTCATACTTGAATCTTCCTTGATGGTCGACACATTGGCACGAGACCCTCTTTTCCGACTGATACACCATGTATCAAAGCTCTTCATGCATTCTATCCTTTGGAACTCCTAATATTATTGTTCTCGTATTTTTCCCGTAACATTTGACTCCGGGATCAGTTTCATGAGCCTCGCATACCATTGGAAAGGTCTCACCAAGATATTCAACTTCCCACTTATAGGTTTTAGGAAATTCCTCACTATTCATCTCATATTTTCAAGTTTTTGTACTGGCATATTGTCATCAACCTAGGAACTTGATAACACAACATTTTAGTGGGCATGTCTGTGAAATAATCACCAAAGGGATTAGAGATCAAAATGAGGGAAGTATATCCAAACTACTCACTTAGATTCTAATTAATTTCTTTATCTTTAAATACCTTTTTAAATTATATTTTGAAGTTTATATTGACAATTCATGTATTTGGTGGTGAACAACATCTAGGTACCAATATTGAAAGAAGTTCATACACAGGAGTCTGAATACATGGTGTGTGAAGAAGCAAACTACAAAAACGTGGATAGTCTATGTCAAGACAATGAGGATCAGCTTGTACGTGATAATGTCTTTGTGAATGCAATCTACAACAAAATATATACCAATAGCAACAACATCAAAAGAAAACAAGACGAAGTATAAATCTCATGATAGACTACCCTCAATCAAATAGGAAAAAGGGGTCCCATAGTGTCCAAGCTATTGTCCACATTGTACGAGGAAAATTCGAGCTTGAATCCATGATGACCCACAAGCACTAAGATGACAAATTCAGAATGTAAATGTACATGATGTATGTTATATTAAATTATGAACATATATGCTATCATTATTCCCTCGTCATTCCACAGAGGATAGAAACAAAAGTTTCCAAATGGAAGGTCAAAATTCAAGAAGGTAGAAGGATAATAGTCAAGGTGAATTTCAATAAATAAGGGGATTAGACTCAAATTTAGGGCTTTGGCTCTTAGAGGTTTGATGTACTATTGTTGAAACTTTAATGAGAAGAAGCTTGTTTGGCTAATGAGAACTCGGATTCTTGTGTTGCACTTGTTATGGATTGTTCTACTACCCTTTCTTAGCACTAGAGTTGTGTAAGAATGTATATTTCCTTGTAGACTATTCTCATGTGTATCTAGTGCATTCTTTATTTTCGTTCTTGAGTAAATATTTGTCTGAATCTGTGAACATGGGACTGTAAATGATTGTCTTAATGATAGACTATTATGGGTTGCAGTTATTTACTCATATTCTTGTCTTTTCTCTATGTGAACTATTTCCCGGGACATTCATAGGGACATGTGTGGTTTCATGTTTACTTCTAGGTTACCTTTAGATTCATTTGGATGCATGCATCTTAGATTAGTTTCATGTCACTCATTAGTTTAGAAACCCTAACTTGTGGACCAGGCTGCAACCGGTAAACCCCAAATTAGTAATGGCTATTGGTCTAGAATCTGGATGGGTTCCTTATTCCAAATGATGAGAGGTCTAATTGGGACTCTTCACTTGCGGTAACCCATGTTGTTGATCAAGGTCAGGTAGACCACGTCAACAGAATTGGCAATAGAACAAGGGTTGGATGACAAGCATGTACATGTGGAGCCATTTTAATAAATTGTTTTAATTATCCCATGGATTCTCTTAGTATCTATGTATGGGATAACCCTTTCAGTCTTCTGATACCCTCAAGTAGCATTTTAGTCAAGACAATTAATCTCTTTTCAAACTCGAAATTTGATGGTGAGGAGCATATCTTTGCATTCATGCACCTTAATCAGTTTAACACCACATGACAGAATCTTAAAATTGTTCAGGATAATGAAATCGATTATTTTTCCTCACATTAGAAGGAAGGATTAAATCTTGGTTTAGGAAATTACAAGTGAAATTGATACGTAGTTGGAAACAATTCATTGAAATATTTAGCATCGTTTTTGTACATTATGTTCACGAAGAAATATTTAATGAACTTGAAGAAATCTATAGGCTTAGAAATGAAACTGTGGATGATTTCTTTCAAAGAGTAATGCAATCTTACTTTAGATTTCTCGAAAGTGACAAACCTCTGGATCAAGAAATTCTTGATTGGTTTTCGTATCTTCTCTCTATTCAAGAAATCATCTGGATCATAATGAAAAGATCTCTAATTCACAAGATTCACATCTACACATTCAATATTCAATCACCTCCCATTCCTCAAAAATATCTTCAAACATACAAACTATACAAGTCTACCCTTAGACCTCTAATACTCTGCAATCTAATTTTGAAAAGAAATATGAGGGTAATATTTCAAAAGGTGATTTCAAATATGTATTGAATGAAAAATGAATTCATGAAACTGCTATAGATTTGAATTATAATGTAGCATTGGGAAACATAGTGACTATATCCTTCAATGAAAATTGTGATCTGGAAATAGAAGATGGAGGATACATGATTTCTAATCAACACTCTACCACCACAAAAGGGGAATCTTCATTAGAAACCCTAAACCCCTTAGACCTAAAGTGGCAACAAGCCAATGACACTCCTTTGGGAATTGTATCAATCATTTATTCTGAATATCCAAAGAGCCATGAATGTGATTTGGTCTCCTAAATATCTCATATTGAGGAAATCCAATCATTTTCATAATTTGAAGATCACTACTCCCTTTATACAAATATGTTTGATAATGATCTCTCACGTGAGCATCTGTGAGCTTATCATGTAGTAAAATCTTTATTTTTTTCTTTCAATGATAAAATACTAGATGAGAAAGGAAATCAAGAAGACTTCCAAACATTGATCGAACAAATACCCATTCATGCTAATAGTCCATCTAGGATGCCTAGTTTTGAAAATCCTTTGCAATTTGAATTTCTAAAACATACTAAAACACAATTTGATTATGATAACCCAATTTTTTATGATTTATTTTCTATTATAAAATTGAAAGTGAGCACTAATTGGTCATTCATTGATCTTGTACAATCTAGAATTATGGATCTCACTGCACATATCTTAATGACAAAAGACACAAGACATGCATAATGCAAAGGATGTTCATGCCTCTATGGGGAAAGGAAAACAAATGGACATCCCATCACCATGAAAGATACAAGAAACATCAAGCTTATCCAAGAAGCAATAGTAGTTAAATATGCTCCAAGATTAAAGTTAATCTTCAAGGGTAGAAGCATCACTCGTCCTTGGATTCTATTTTATTACTCCAATGCTCCTCAAATGATTTTTATGATGTTATTGGAGAGAGATAGGAGTCATCTTTTTCTCGACATTTTCATCAAACCAACAAGTATCCATCGCTTGTTAGAACAAGTTTTGTGATTATTCAATTCTTCCAATCAATTCCATGATACCTCAATTGTGTGTGCCTACGAAATGACACAATACTCCTATAGAAATTTAGGTAATCAAGTGGTTACATTGTATTTATGACTTCACATAGATTTTGTTGAACCAGTATAGGGTAGACCAAGAATAGGAGTAGCATAGATTTTACTTCCATTTATTTTTTTAGAGTAATATTTTGATTTGTTTTTGGTTTCTTGAATAACATCCGCTAGATGTCATTAGGTTTTATTTCATTTAGGATGGCTTACTTTGGTTCTAGTTTATTTTCATATGAGAATATTGTTCTCTTCACTAACGCCTTTCATTTTGTTGGTTAACTTGAAGTTTGGCTTGATTTTAGTTTACATTCATCTTCATGAGAGAACCATGTGCAAAATCCTTTTGAAAATATTCCAATGAAATATTTTCTTGTCTGAATAGAATCCACCTTAACATTGATAGTTGCAAAGAAGTAAGCCATAAGAGCACGACCCTGAGCCGTTGAACAATCATTTGGTGTAGAAGATGTTACAATTCCAAGAGGATTGGAACAAAAAATTCTTGAGATTCCAAGTGAACAATTCCACCCTGTAAAACTGAATGGCCTTCCCTTTAGATTTCTTAACATATGATCAAAGGAGAATTCTTAAGGTATGGACTCTCTGATCTCTCTATGCATAATCAACAAAGGTGGATGTAAATTGCACATGTTCATTGCTTCATGTCTATCAAAATGGTCAGAGTATCATAGTTCATCTTTCTTATCTATGCACAAGGAAACTCAGAGTTTTCCATTCCCTACTTCCTTCTAACTTGATCATTTGACAAAACGAAGATCCTTGCTTCCTTCTAACTTGATAATTTGACAAAATGAAGATCTTGATCACCCATCGATACACTGCATGCCAGCTAGTATGCCACTTTTCTTGCCGATACACCGACATGGAATCCGCTTTTCTTGTTGATGCATAACATATCGGCAAGACATTCACATCTTGGGCCAATGCATTGTCTATTCAAATACCGTCAGACTTTCTCCCATCCTTAGGAAAATTTTCATTTTTTGTTGAAATTATTTTGTCTTGTCAACAAATCGGCCAAATATTTCCATCTTCCTCTGATACATCAGCCAAATATTTCTTATCTTGATATGTCACCAAATATTTTCATCTTTTGTTGATATGTCGGCGATATCTAATTACATCGTGCAAATGTAATTTTGCAGTAGTTCAAGTCAACAAAGGGATGACATCCTTTACAATTTCATCAAATTTGATCATCTATTTAACAATTGTCTTACACGAAGGGGTAGCAAATTGTGTTAAAAATTTAAACTATTGGACAGGTGTCACAACCACTATCTTTCTTACAACGGCCTTTATAGCAGATGCTTACTGTGGACGTTACTGGATGGTGCTCATGTCCTCAATTTTTAGCTCTCGGTGAGTCTAAAATCTTCAAAATTATATATGCTCTTGATTATATTTTTACTAATCATGCAAATGCATCTATTTGGTGTTGATTTATATTGTATAAATAAATGTTTCAGGGATTGGTTTTGTTGAATATGTCAATGTCTCTATCGGCTCTAAAGCCACCTGATCAATGTGTTGCAATATGTAGCAAAGCAACGAATAAGCAAATTGGTGTTTTCTTCTAGGATTTGTATTTGAGGAAGATAAAATTGAAATGCTTCAAAAGAATTATTTCTTTAATGTCTAGTACTTATGTTTCTACAGTGACCTTATCTTAGTTGTCACTGTTATTTTATGCATCCAGGAGAACATAAGATGGGGATGCAGATACAAGATTCTAATAGTTTTGTTAGGGTCCTAAACCGCACATAGGTAGAACAATATATTCGGATGTAATAAAGGTCAATATTAATCAGGCCTTTCAATAAAATAGAATAAGGTGGATGTAAGAAGCCCTAATAAAAGCTTTCGATTCTAGAAGGATCTTCCTCTAGATGATTCTTTTTAGTATAAATAGGAGTCGAGGGTATGAGAACCCTAACTTGAATATTATTGTAATAGAGCTCTGCTCAACTGGAGGTTTCCCCCTCGAAGAGGCCCGTGAACATTGCTTTCAAATTCAAAGTGCTATTTCTATTATTATTCGCATATCATTTTAGTATTATTGTGGTGAATGTTTTGGTTATATTACTTTTATTCTGCCATTACTAGCATTTTATTTATGTTTTGCATACATTTTATATCTGGTATATTACAAGTGGTATCAGAGCACTTTCCTTGGCAGAAAGTGTGGGTTAATGTTTTTTCAAGGTAGAGACGTATTCTGGCATCTTTAAGCCACAACGATCTGTCATTTCACGCATAAACCCACGGTTGAGGGATTCATACACACAGGAAATACAAGTGGTACTTAAGCGCATATCTGTTGGCCACCCTTGTAACCCTTGTTGGTACCCCTTCGAGTGGTAGCGCATCAGACAACACCTGTGTACGGATCGGCCTAGATTACCTAAAGCCCTCTTTAGATAAACCGATCGGCAGCCTGACTGCTATAGTGTCACCGAGAATAGCACTCGGGAAGATACTCTCTAGTACCTGGGTAGTCGGGTAGTATGGATAAGGGTACAGTCTTTCCTCCTTAGTTAGTGCCCTGAGATATTGGGCCGAGTACTACTGTTGGACCCCGCATGTATATCAGAGAGTCATAGCACAGGAAAAACCCTTTTCTGTAGAACCCTTAAATACCTAACCCTTGGGGACAAAAACATAAACAAATTAAAACATACAAGATCTATTGTCGCGCAACTGTGTTCGGGTTGCCAAGTAAATACACATTTCTTTCTAGTTAAGCATTTGGTAATTTCCTCTCTGTAGTATTCTTCAGACCGGAGTAAGTCTGGAAATTTTTTCACCATTATTTGAGACCTATTCCATTGGATTCATCTCTTCTCCCTTATCACATTCATCCATATCATTTTTTCGGCAAAATTTTTGACCCCGCCTGTCCCTTTTCAGTTTCCCCATCCTCATGGCCCATACCCGTAGCCAAGACTTGGAAGCTCGCTTCAACACCTTGCAATATGGTCTCCTCGAGACCCAACAAGAAGTGAAACAACTCAGTGCCAATGTTTCCGCCATCAATACAACCATGCAGTCCTCAATGGAGGAAATCAAACAAGACCTCACCACCCAGCTTGAATCAATCTTTTCGGCACTCTGCACCAAACTGCATATCCCTACAGATAACCCTTCCTCTTCCTCACCTCCACATACTGACGGTGACCATTCCTCTCATTCCGATAACTCTTAGAACCATCACTTTCAACGTGACCTATGCCTTCCGTGGGTGGATGTGACCAAATTTGATGGCTCGGACCCCACTGGTTGGGTAACCCAAATGGAACATTACTTCTCTTTATATGACATTACAAATGACTTGGCCAAACTAAGGTATGGTGTTCTCCATCTAGATCAAGAACATTGGCAATGGTGGCAATGGAGAAAAACTTCTCATCAAGGGTACATTGCTTGGACACATTTTGTGGCGGAGCTTTATGAACACTTTGACACTGACACCAACCATTTGGGTTGTTTGACAAAGTTGAAACAATTAGGAATAGTGGAAGACTTTATAGCTTCCTTTGAGCACCTGGCTTTTAGAACAGAGGGCATGTCTGATGCCTTTTTTTGAGAGTGTTTTATCAGCGGCCTCAAGGATGAGATTCGGGCCCATGTCCTCATGGCTCGAACTCAGAGTTGGGTGGAGGATACTAAAAGAGATAAAGAAGCACAATAGGTTTCATCTTCTCAAAACCAAAAACCCTCCTCTATCCCTCGCCCTAAACCAGTCAATCCCACTACTCCCTCTGCTCCACTAAAGATCCAAAAATTGACCAGGGCTGAAATGGTTGAATGCCAACTCAAAGGCCTTTGTTATAACTGTGATGACAAATATTTCCCGGGCCACAAGTGTAAAGAACAAAATCTTTTTATGGCCATCTCCGAGGATATTTCGGAAGAGGATGTAGAAACTCCCTTTGTGTCTGAGTCACCTGAATCCACTGACATAACCCCTCCCTCAGACCCTCCCGAAGTAGAACCGATCATTTCCCTCAATGTTCTCACTGGATTCTCTGCTCCCCAAACCCTCAAGCTAATCAGTTACATCAAGCATCGGAAGGTCATCATTCTAGTTGATAGTGGCAGCACCCATAATTTTATTCATCGCCGCATTGCCCAAGAAACTCATTTTTACATCCATGTCGTCAATAATTTCCAAATCATGATCACCAATGGTGGTTCCATGAAATGTGGAGGGCGTTGTGAAAATGTGTATCTCCAGATTGGTGACTACCACTTGAAATCCCATATGTTTGCTATCGACATGGGAGATTGTGACATTGTATTGGGTGCAGATTGGCTAAGGACTTTGGGTCCTATTCTCATGGATTTTAAAGACTTAACTATGCAATTCGACCAAGAGGGCCACCAATATAAGTTCCAAGGAATCACCGCCGGTTCACCTGAGATCATTAGTGCCCATCGCATGGAAAAGCTTCTCAAAAAAGGTCATTCTAGTGTTATCGCCCAACTCCATGCCATACAAGCAACAGAGACACCCTCGATCCCTCAGGACCTCCAAGCCATCCTTTCTAAACATCAATTGGTCTTTTCCACTCCCAAAGGACTCCCTCCTTCCCATGGTGTTCATGATCATTCCATTCGCCTGGTACCCGGAAGCCTTCCTCCCAATATCCGTCTGTATCGTCACCCCTTTTCCCAAAAAACTGAAATTGAGAAAATGGTCCAGGAATTCCTTAATGCAGGCGTTATCCGCCCTAGTACGAGCCCCTACTCTTCTCCTATGGTCATGGTCCTGAAGAAAGAAGGTTCTTGGCAAATGTGTCCTGACTTTCGTGCCCTCAACAAACTTACCATCAAAGAAAAATTCCCCATTCCTGTCATTGATGACCTCCTGGATGAATTGAGTGGCGCCCAATTCTTCACTAAACTTGATCTTCGTTCGGGATACCACCAGATACGTATGAAAGAGGAAGACATTCCCAAGACTACCTTTAGAACTCATCAGGGCCACTATGAGTTTTTGGTCATGCCCTTTGGTTTGTGTAATGCCCCCTCCACCTTCCAAAGCCTCATGAATCATGTCTTCCGTCCTTTTCTTCGCCATTTTGTCTTAGTTTTCTTTGATGATATCCTCGTCTATAGAAAAACTTGGACAGACCATCTTGCTCATGTGGATCGAGTTCTCCATCTACTCTCTCAACACCAACTTTTCCTGAAACAGTCTAAATGTGCTTTTGGCACCTCAGAAGTAGAATACTTGGGTCATATGGTTGGCAAATATGGCGTCAGGGTGGATCCTAAAAAGATAGAAGCTATGCAAGACTGGCCTCACCCAAAGACTCTTAAGAGCTTGTGTGGATTTCTGGGCTTAACAGGGTATTATCGCAAATTTGTTCAGAATTATGGGAAGATTGTAGCACCTATCACTGCTCTCCTCAAAAAGAACTCTTTCACTTGAACTCCAGCCGCTGCTCAAGCTTTTCAAACCTTGAAGATGGCCATGTGAACCACTCCAGTCCTTGCCCTTCCCTATTTCACAAAGACCTTTGTGTTGGAATGTGATGCCTCAGGGAAAGGAATTGGTGTTGTCCTTATGCAAGAGGGTTGACCTTTGGCCTTTACCAACAAGAAACTATCTGAAAGAAATCTGGGCAAATCCATCTATGAAAAGGAAATGTTGGCTATTCTGCAAGTCGTTGATCTGTGGTGCCCTTATCTATTGGGGCAGCGTTTTCAAATTAAGACAGACCATCAAAGCCTCAAGTATTTTCTGGAACAACGCATTTCCTCCATAGAACAACAAAAATGGGTGACTAAACTCTTTGGATATGATTATGAGATCATTTACAATAAAGGAAAATACAATGTGGTTGCGGATGCACTTTCCCGGAAATATGAAGATGAAGGATCCCTTTTTTCTCTTTCATTCATTGTACCAGATTGGCTCCAAACCATTCGCCAGGAATGGCTACAAGATCCCAAAAGTTCGTAGTTGATCCAACAATTACAGTCCAATGCTCCAGCTTCCCCAGGGTACTCTTGGCTCCATGATGAANCGTTTTCAAATTAAGACAGACCATCAAAGCCTCAAGTATTTTCTGGAACAACGCATTTCCTCCATAGAACAACAAAAATGGGTGACTAAACTCTTTGGATATGATTATGAGATCATTTACAATAAAGGAAAATACAATGTGGTTGCGGATGCACTTTCCCGAAAATATGAAGATGAAGGATCCCTTTTTTCTCTTTCATTCATTGTACCAGATTGGCTCCAAACCGTTCGCCAGGAATGGCTACAAGATCCCAAAAGTTCGTAGTTGATCCAACAATTACAGTCCAATGCTCCAGCTTCCCCAGGGTACTCTTGGCTCCATGATGAACTTCAATACAAAGGCTGTTTGTATTTAAGTAAACAATCAAAGATTAAATCCACAGTACTTTCTGAGCTTCATGCTACACCCACAGCAGGGCACTCCGGGTTCACCAAAACCTATGATAGGGTCAAACGTTCCTTTTTCTGGGATGGTATGAAACAAGACATTCATAATTTTGTAGCTGAATGTGATGTGTGTCAACGCAACAAGGGAGAAATAGTCAAATCTCCAAGCACACTACAACCGCTCTTGATTCCACCTGCTATTTGGAAGGATATCTCTATGGATTTTATTACCGTCTTACCCAAATCGGGCAATAAATCTGTAATCGTGGTGGTTGTTGATCGCCTTTCCAAGTATGCTCATTTCTGCGTGCTTCAACACCCGTTTACAACATCAACAACATTGGGGGTTTTGAGGGTTTTGAGGGTTTTAAGGGTTTTGATTCGGTGGTGAAAGATTCCACCTAGCTTGTCCCAAGCTTGGTCTCAGAGATGCAATACTCTCCCTTACCATTCTAGTTCCAAATCTACTCAGTTGCAGGAGGATTCCACATCAATTGCTTGTGCAGATAGAGAGAGGGCACACCAGTTGGGGGTTTCCAGTAAGGGGGGCGCATCATTCATTGAGGAGAGATTCGTCCTAGATGAGGAGAAGGAATTTCGGAAATTCCAAGTATTGGGTTTCCTTTTTAGGTGTCTTGACATCATTCTTGGTGGTTTTCCGAAGTCTTTCAGTGGAGGACCGATTTGTATTGAGAGTGGGACGTTTTCCCAAGAGGAGGGCGCACCATTATTTGGAGGGTAGCTAGATCTAAGGATCTAGCAGGTATTTGAGGATTTGAGCACTTGGGTTCTCATTGCAGCGTCCTGATCTATCATTGTGGAGAGTTTCAGAGCATTTGGTGGCCTCCTTCATCAGGGCCAAATTATCTAAGGCTTCAGTCATCCAATGGGGCGCACCATTCAGTGGAGGAGTTCAGATCTACAGAGATTGAGAGGGATATTGGAGATTCGGGCACCTGGGTTGTTCTTACCATCACCCGATCTATTGTTTGGCATCTTTCTGGAGGTGATTAGACATCTTTGGCACCAGGGCCGAATTGTTGGGGAGCTTCAGTTATCCAGCAGAGCGTGGCATCTTCCAGCAGTGAGGGGTTTGGCACTTGGCATTGGTCTTCATCTCTTATCCAGCCTTTGGAGGCTTATTTTGTATTGTCATGAGCATTTTTTAGCAGCTCATACTTGTTATCCATTGTCTATCATCTTGGCCATCTGTTGAGCATTCCAGATCAGCATCTTCATTGTAGCAGGTTCTTCTCTTTTATGAATAAAGAAGATTTGAGATGTTTTGGCTTGTCTATCTTATTGCATATGGTTGAGGTATGTTCCATGGTTATCTCTTTCTGTTATTTGTTGCATACACACATATAAACACATCTAAACAAATAGATCAGTAAACTGTTTGACGAAATACCACAACCAGAAAAAGTTTTAAAAGACACCAAAACAGTGATGATCCTTGCATAATGGCTTGGGATCATTACACTTACCGAGTGCCTCGAAGGTCCAGGCAGTTGACCTAACACTTACAGCTCGAGAGGCTATTCTCCGTACCCTCAAAGAGAATTTGGTCATGGCACAGAATCGTATGAAGCAACAAGCAGATCAAGGTCTCTCTGAACGTCAATTTGCAGAAGGGGATCAGGCGTTTCTTCGACTACAACCTTACAAGCAAACTTCCCTTAAGGTCGAGCATTGTCAGAAGCTAGCGCCCAAATTTTATGGCCCTTATATCATTCTCAAGCATGTGGGACAAGTAGCCTATCAGTTAGCTTTGCCCATCCATTCAAAGCTACATCCTGTTTTTCATGTTTCATGCTTAAAGAAGGTGATTGGAGCTAAGTGCCAAATTCAAACCAACCTTCCAGAGTTAGCTGAAGAAGGATCCATTTGGCTACAGCCAGAAGCAGTTTTGAACCAGCATGAGTGTCGCCTATGGCAGAGAACCATCAAGGAAGTGCTAGTCCAGTGGAAAGATACAACTCCAGCAAACGCCACTTGAGAACCAACTACCATTCTGCAGTAATTTCCTCATCTCAAGCCTTGAGGACAAGGCTACTTTTAAGGGGAAGGACATGTTAGTGTCCTAACCCGCACATAGGTAGAACCATATATTCGGATGTAATAAAGGTCAATATCAATAAGGCCTTTCAATAAAATAGAATAAGGCGGCTGTAAGAAGACCTAATAGAAGCTTTCGCTTCTAGAAGGATCTTCCTCTTGATGCTTCTTTTTAGTATAAATAGGAGTCGAGGGTATGAAAACCCTAACTTGAATATTATTGTAATAGAACTCTGCTCAACTGGAGGTTTCCCCCTCGAAGAGGCCCATGAACATTGCTTTCAGATTCAAAGTGTTATTTCTGTTATTATTCTCATATCATTTCAGTGTTATTGTGGTGAATGTCCTGGTTATATTACTGTTATTCTGCCATTACTAGCATTTTATTTCTGTTCTGCATACATTTTATATATGGTATATTACAAGTTTCCATCGCTATCAACATTGTTTTGTTTTTGTATGGAACTCCATTCTACCGAAAAATGATTTCAAGACACTGCCACATGTCTCATATCGTTGAAGTTGTAGTTGTCACTATAACAAAAAAAAATATTAACATTCTTTCATATGTGAGCTTGCTTTAAGAGAGTCAAGACCCGGATTCAATCAGGACGTGAAGTCTATAAAATCATTCCATAGGCTTCTATCGCACACCAAAAAAATTCAGTATGTTTTTTAAATTATATCATAGGATTCATTAATCTACTTATTTTTTCAGACAAGTCCAAGCCTTATTTTTGGAAAAGAAATTGGCCTAAAAAACTAGATCCATACTAGATTAAGGTAATTTGTATGTGATCAACCAATAATATTATTTTAATACCTTGTTTTGTTTGAAAATGGATTAGGTTTCTAGAAAAAGCATCCATAGTGGTGCAAGACTCTTCGAAGTGGAGTACAGAGGGAAACAGTAAACCAAATCCATGGAAAGTATACATGGTAACTCAAGTAGAGGAAACCAAACTAATATGAACGGTGGTGTCCATCTGGTTATCTTTCTTAATGTTTGGAATGACACTAACACAGAGCACATAGTTGTTCATAAAGCTAGGTAGCAGCATGGATAGAGCCTCGGTTCCCATTTCCTAGTCCTACAAGCTTCTCTTCTATCCCTTTCACCCATCGAAGGACTTGTTTTTGTAGCTTTATATGATCGTTGCATGGTACCACTGGCCAGACGAATAACTGGCAATGAAAGAAGAATAACTATTTTACAAAGGATTGGAATTGGCATGTTCGTTTCTGCTTTGTACATGGTAACTGCAACGCTAATAGAGAAGAAGAGGATCCATGTAGCAAAAACTCATGACTTTCTTAACAACCCTAGCTCTGTAATCCCCCACAATTTCTTCTCTAGGCACATATATTTTCCACACCTTCTAACTTGTCAAAAAGCTTGGTGCTTGCAGACATCTTGACCTGGAGCTAAGAAAATGACCAAAAAACAAAATTGCTCATAAAATGAATCTGAACTTACCAAAAGATGCATTGGACTAAGGCAAGTTGGATAGAACTGACTATTTCAAAAAATTCAAAGTTTTACCCCTCAAACTTGACCTGCACAAATCTGGACGAGTACTTTTGGTATTGGTTCTGGTTTTTTGGTACCAATCAAAACTATGGTTTGACTTTCTGGACATTCTGGCCATTGAAAAGGTGCGCTCAAGCTGCCAAAAGATGCACTAGGGTAGGGCACACTTTTCTATATGGTTTTTAGTCAGAATTTCCTCTTCAGCAAAAAGCCCTAATTTCCTTGTATGACAATAGTGACATTTTTAGATACCAAGTGAAATGTGCTCTATTCAGTAAAGCTAGATACTGTGTTAATTTTAATGTTTTTATTAGGTTATTTGCAATTTATTATAACATTCAATGCATTCCCAAAACAACAACATAAAGAGGATCACTGAAAGAAACATATTCACAAGGTACACAACATTTTATCCTAGGAAACCCTCATGGGGGAGAAAACCTAGCAAAAACTTCTTCAATAATAGATTTCCAATACAATGCCAAGACTAAGACCAAACCACCAAGAATAATCTAGGACTGAGCATGCACCTCTCTTCTCCTCCTTCTCTCAACTGCAAATTCCTTCAAAAGATGTGCACTAGAAGTGTGAGTGAGTGAGTGAGTGTACAAATGAGGCACCATTCTCACTTATAAATACTAGTGAGGAGGTGTTAGGGTTGTGTCTCTTCACTTAGTAGGGTTGACCTCTTCCAAGAGTGGTTAGAACCATTTTATAAACCCTAGGGGTCAAATTTACAAATACCACCATATAAATATGGTTTGACCAATCCACAAAACAAGATTTGGTCTTATACAAGACCCGACATGATCAATCCACAAAAGGGGAATTTGATCTATAAGATAATAACTCAAATATAATTAGAATATTCTTCGAAGTTACAATATTTCAACAGGTTTACCTCCCAGACATCATTTTTCATGATGGAGTTGTATTCCTCCACCATGGCATCCCACCAAACTTGTTGGTGTGCAACCTCTTGATAATTGGTAGGTTCCCTCTCAATGACTTCGCTCATCAAAGCCATGTAATATGAATATTAATGTGGCATCCTGCTCTCCTGGACACTGTGTCTCGAAGCTCCCACATGATCTTGAGCATCATGTATAAGGCATCTAGCCTCTGAGCTACCAATCCTCCTGCCGGTAGAAGGTTCAATTGTGGGTGGAGCATCTCACTCCTCAGCCCGTTACTCCTTCTCCTGTGAACTTCCATCCTCACCCGCACTGGTGCTAGTACCAGGATCTATTCTTGTACCTGTCCCTTGTACTTGAGAATCTTGTTCAATATTTGGAGCTAGCAGGTGCTATGTCTGATCCACTGTAGACATATCGAGAGACCTCATGTAGGCCTTGTCCTCCTCAAACTTCATGTCCCTCCTCACAATGATTCTTCGTTTCCCAGGAAAAAATATTCTATATGTCTTTGAGGTTTCAATGTAACCAATGAAGATCCCCTTCTCCACAATAGAATCCAACTTAGTTCTCCTTTCAATAGGAATGTGACAATAAACATTACTATCGAAAATCCTGAGATGTTTGATGTCCGGCTTCTTCCCCACAAATTCCTCCTCAGGTGTCATTTTTCCCAACACTTTGTGTGGGAGCCTGTTTTGGATGTACACAACTGTACTAAAAGCCTCCACCCATAAAGGCTTAGGTACATCTTGATCATACAACATGGCTCTCCCAACTTCTACTATGGTTCTATTTTTCCACTCAGGAACCCCATTTTGTTGAGGATTGTATAACACTGTCCACTCTCTCCTGATACCCTCCTTGGTGCAGTAATCCTGGAAGGATTTCTTCGTGTACTCACCCTCATTATCTAATCGAACCACCTTTATCTTCTTCCTGATTGTGTTTTTCACAAGAGCTTTGAACTCTTGGAAACGACAGAAGACCTCATCTTTGGTCTTGAGAAAATAAATCCAAGTCTTCCTAGAGTAATCATCAATGAATGTCAAAAAATAGTAAAATCCTGCTAATGATTGAGTAGACAACTCCAACACACCCTTGGCTCTACTGTCACTTTTAGGAAATGTTCTCTTAGAGAATTCCCCTTTTGCACACCCCTTACACACATCTTGGTGCTCGGTGCTAAACTCTGATATCCATGTCACAGCCGGTCTAACGGTTTTCAATGCTTCATGGTGAATATGCCCCAAGTGCCTATGCCACAAATATCCCAAGCTTTTGCCATCATTGTTGGTAATCATCGCCTTTGGATACTCAAACTGCAACCTGTACAATTTTTCATGCCTGATCCCAATCAATTTCACTTTATTCCAATCTTTGTGTTGTATAAACATCTTTTGACCTACAAAGAGTATGTTGTACCCTTTGTCTTGAAGAGATGATATGGATATCAAGTTCATCCCCATCCTGCCACATGCAACACAACATTAAAACTGACATTCTTTCCAGACTCCCTCTAAAACGTAATAGTACCCTTTCCAATAGGTGTACAATTTGCTTTGTTACCCACTTCTATCTGGAATCTCATCTCTTCCTTCTTCTAATTGGAGAAATATTCCCTAACTCCTGTCATATGATATGATGCACCACTATCCAAGTATCATATTCTTGTGGTGCTCAAGCTAGAGAGGCAAGCTATGAAAGCAAACTCGTCCTCAAAACATGAAGACAAGTCATAAATATCTGCAGAGGCAGTTGTATTTCCTTTCTTCTGATTCTTCTTCTGCAACGGACATTGACTTGCAAAATGACTTGGCTTATGACATCTGAAGCATTTGACTTTTGACATGTCCTTGTGCTTCTTCCTATTTCCCTTAGAAGTTTGTCCGGAACTTTTCTAGGACTTGCCCTTGCTTTTACATCCAGCAAGAGCGACATTCTCCTCCTCTTTCACTTTCTTAGTCTCACTATTGCTACCACTGACATAGCTCATCCAGAGCTCTTCTTGTGTGAAGTCAGAGCATAGTTGGTCCCAATCTGGAAGATCTACTCGACCTATCACCACCTTCACAAATCTCTCCCACTCCTTTGAAAAACCATTCAACGTTATTTTCACCAACTTCTTTTCAGCAAAAGTTTCACCAACAGCTACTAGTTCATCCCTAACTTGGGATAGTCTAGTCAGATAGGAGACACGTGTCATCCTCCCCTTGTTTGGTATGAAACAACCTCTGGAGTTTGGGGCTATTGGAGGCTGCGACTATACTTGTAGATCTGGGTTGTAACATGTGTCATGGCCCTCTCACAACACATGCAACTGACCCTCTCACAGTGTTGGATTGTTGAGTTTGCCTCTATGCCCTTCCTCAATCTTGTCACACTGAAAATGTTCTTCTCCCTTGTGCCAAAACAATGAATCACTCATCTCACGATTATCCCTACTCTCCTTGGTCTCTTCGATATCCTTAATACAACCTAATTGAGTCTAATGATTAAAAACGTGTACTTCCTCCTAAAAAATCATAAGTTCAAATCCACTTTTTCACGTTCAGCTCCGGATCCACTTATTCACATTTCTATTTTCGCTTAAACTTCGCATTCAATGAGATAAACAATCACTTTTGATATGATTACACCTTCGGGTTAATTGGGAGATAATCGCGACACATCTGATCTCCTCACACCTTATGGCACGAGCACAGAGATGAAATGAACCTGCCGCCAGGCAGGCCAGCAGTCTATGTCTGTTCCCCCCCATGTGCCCGCCAAAGACGCATTCTCCTTTCTCGCTACCATTGACCTTGAACGGTACCCTAAAGTGGAATATAGAAAGGCAAAGACGACGTGGACCCTCTTTGTGATGCATGATTTAAAATGCACTCTGAATTGTCGGCTCATGAAAAAAGTCTTGGAATACACATCATCCAATAGTATTCCACATCATCCAATAGAAGTGACGTTCAAGACATGTCATCAAACAACAAATAGTAACCACCGACCACTACACCATTAAAGTAATATAGCGTAGATATACACAGTTAGGTTTAAAGTATTCAATTTTGATGTTATATATTTTAAGATATATTAATAGTAAAGATATAAATAGTTAGTTTTAAAGTATTCAAATTTGATGGTATATATCGTAAGATATATTAGTAGCAATTTTGGTTGATGGTGGAATGGAAAGGGATGTTCTAAGAAAAATGTCTATGTAATCTCTATTTTGGAAGAGGAACAAGTATGTTTTGGATCATTGTATTTTGTTTAGAGTTTATTGATAATAATTTAATTTATTATATTAATAATATAGATATTTTAGATTGTGTTAAATGTAAATGACAGTATATATGAAATTAATGTATGTGCAGGGTATGGTGAAAAGTTATTGAAATATACAAATATTATAGTTATAGTTATAAATATTGTATGTCTAAAAGAATATATATTTGAAATTAGTGTAAAAGCTACTTCAAAAGAATATTGAAATATATAAATATCATATTTTTAATCACAAATATTTTATATGTAGAAAGTCTTTATAAGTGAGATAAAGAAGATAAATTCTTGCAAAATAAAAATTATTTAACTTTTAGATTTCGAAAAACCATGAACTTTTTCCATCTTCCAACCTCTTTCTATGATTTTCCATCTTTTATTATTATCACATAAATTGTATGAAAAAACATTTTTGATTTCTAACATTATTACAAAAATCGTGAGTAATGGTGTGATGATGAAATGAAGAATGTTGTGATGATGAAATGCAAAAAGAGATTCTTTCTAAATTCAACCCTAAATTTTTTCACAAAATATGTACCCATTTTCACATCAAATGGTTGAGCCTTATCGTTCAACATATCTTTAGAATTTTTTGTTTGGCTTTATTAATCTCATGACTCCATATGTTTTATTTACAAGAGGTTTTTTTTGGTTAACATCATTTTTGGTTTATGAGAAATTAAAACCTATTACAAATATGGCATAAAGTGTGTTAGTAGGTATAACTACATGTTAAGATGATGATAATCCATATATTATGAGCACTTTAGCATTATTGAAGAAAGCAATGGTTCTAAACTTAATATGTTGAAACATAAATATTGAATACAACAAAGAGAAAGCCTAGAATTAGAAGTTACTAGAAAACCTAGGGGGGCTTTTCTCTACCTAAAATATTTCCCAAAAATGCATTACAGCACAACACCAGCCACCTATAAGCCTATACATAAGTACTTCTAGAACCAAGACAAAGCCGAAAAAATATTTATTTTGAGTTATGAGCACAATTCAAAAATAGGAGCTAAAAGATATATTGAATAAGTGTATAAAATAGTGCCAAAATCTATGTTGGAACGGTGCAGAAATTGGTACAGAAATAGGAGCAAAAAAATATGTTGAACCTAAAACAAAAAGGGGAATTTGCAAGTCTATAACCAGTCAATGGATCCACATTCATTTAGATCTAACTCTACCATAAAAAAAAAAATAAAAAAAAAACACCATACCAGCGACAAAATGTAGTAGAAATACCCAAAGAATGGGATCAATCTCTATACCTAAAGGAAAAAATAATATAAGGGTGAGTGCATGAAGTTTGTGGATGATAAAGTGGTAACATGGTGAGCAAGAACACATGCGCATTTTTAGGAACGCACACAAATTCCTAATGTTATAGGTTCAAAAAACCTCGAACCTCCACTCAGTGAGCCACGTAGGCACCTTCCCAGAAACATGTTCTCAAGAATGTGTGTGTGTTCCTATTGGGCCCTTTTTAAGGGACCGTGGGCACGATTTGTGGTCATTTGAACCACACCAGGCATCACATTTTTAAATTCACTGATCAAATATGAAGGGGAAGAGCACCAAGCATATACAAGATCTGAACATGGTCTCCAACTCAAGCCAGGTATGCTTGATTTCTCTTCTTTTCCTCCCACTCTAGTAATTTTTTACTTTGACAATGGCTCTTGACTCTAGAACAAACTCCTTCTATGTGCATAGGGTGATGGATCTCCTTCTCTATCACTTGAATGCCCATCTTCCTCTTCTAACTATGAAAACCATGGAAATCTCCAGTTTGGCCTTCAATGCCCAACAAACCAATCAACAATAATCATAAGATGTTAAACCCTAATCAACTCAACATGGCTCTTCTACTCTCCTTGAGTGCTTGATCTCTTTCTCAATGTATGGATTATTGAATTCCTATATTACAACAATGCAATATTGATTTCTCTTCTTTTCTTTCATAACATGGCCCATTTGAATAAACTATTGGACCTCAAAATGTCTTCCATCTTCATAAGGCCTTGGGAATCCTATAGGTTTGGTTTCTTTACAAATTTTGGTTTGGTTGGATGTCAATACCTCTTCAATTTGATTTCTATTTTTCGTTGAAAGTAAAATGCAATATGATAGTAATATATTTCTTGTCCATGTTAAGTCACTTTTCATAAATGTGTGCTAAAAATATTTAAGATAATGATATGGTATTTCTTAATGAACTTCATGTATAAATTTGAAATATCACGAGAGTCCCTAACTTCAATGACGTTTACTTGGTTTAGGCCATGAACAAACCTTCTTGGTATACAATAAACCCAAGGTACACCAATCCCTTTTTTTTAACCAAGGTCTCAAACATCAATGTTAGATGTTCTAGATGCTCATATTTTCTCTCATTGTATATCAAAATATCATCTAGACACATAGCCACAAACTTATGAGTGTATAATAGCAACAACATTATCATTAACTACATTATTGTACCATGATTGTACTTGGCACACTAGTCATTCTAGATTACATAACTAACTACTCATAGTCCTTTTGTATTGAATGCAATTTTCCATTCACCACCTTCTTTAATTCTAGTTTAATGATACCCATATTTATCTCAAAAAAATATTTGGTGCCACAAAAATTGTCCATCAAATCATCCATACTCGGTAAAGGAAATTTATTTACGGATGTGATCTTATTCAATTATAGACTGTATCTACACATTCTACAATAACTGATAAACCCTCTTGTGTAATCAATATTGAAACCATACACAAGTTCATAGTTTCCCTGATCAATATGCCTTTAACAACAACTATGCTACATATCAATTGAACTTTACTCTATTCATTGAGTTCATCGTATACACAATTTGATTACAACATCATGCCCATAATCAAGTCTATGTCATGCACAATTCTCCTCTTAAGTGACAAGCTATTGGAATTGTCATTTTGCACAATGTCTACATACTCTTTTAGCAAATATTCCATGTCCTAAAAAGTTGCATGTTTCCAAGAGCTGTCAACTTCATCATTGTGTTGTATGCCTCGCTCAACTCTTCTCTAAACAACATCATATTGTTCCATCATTTCTTTAACCATGCTTAGGAACTTTGCAAACGCTAGAAACACTTCTCTAGGGTCTTCATCCTTCAATGGAAATACTTGTATTGTTTCATCTTCCTTATTGATGGTATAAGAATTTTTACTTCTATCATATATTCTTCATTTGTCAAATTGTCATAGTGTTCACAATAGAAAATGTAAATATATCATGAATATAAAATAATCCATGCATGTGCACGTGATTATTTTATCGTTTTTATTTTATTTTTTAAACTATCTATTTGCATGTTTTTTGTAATTTTCTATTTTAATTAAAAAAGAGACCTAATTTATATGAACTCCCTTATTAAATTGTAATGGAATAATTAAGATGCAACCCAGAGACAATCAAAACCTCACACAAGTATAGGATGGTGCAAAAAACCCCAACCCACCAAAACCACCAAATATAAACACACAAATTGATGAAGGGTTGACCACCTTGATATATATCACTTGTCCATGAATTAAGGGGTACAAGAGAACCTAGCTGATTGTCATTGGCCACTTCATTGGATGCCATTGTATTGTCCATTACAAGTGCCCAAGGGAAATTAACTAGTATTTCTTAATGCAGGGCTATGATGTTCGAGTTTCGTAGGATTGGACTGGACACAAACCAAGTCAAAGACTTCAATATTTCAAAACAAGATTTGATGTCTCTATTTATTGATCGTAGATCTAGACTACAAGCACATGTCAACAAGAAACATATTTTTATGGGCTGGTGCATCCACCCACAATTTCGTGATAACTGGATGGATAGATGGTTCATGGTCTTTGATAAACCTACTTGCAAGAACATGTAGGTGCCTTTATATTTCTTGAGGAAATTATGGGCATAATTTATTTTGGGTCACCATGTGAACTACTTTGACAATGGTGATTTCTAGGGGGTGGGTTGAGGGTCTGCACATGGAAGAGAGCATGTTAGGTGCGACCTTATGATAGGTCCTCATCCTCCTAGGTGAAGGTATAACTGCCCTATCCAACATCCTCCCATTGCAAAGGGAATCTAGTAGGCACAAGTACATTTATCAGCATTGACTAGGAGTTTGGTGCAACATGGAAGTTTTGTTGCACTATTTGGTGCCTGCTAGTGACATTAATAGAGGGGTTATACCTTCAACCCCTACAAGAGAGTGCAGTGAGGACAGGGTACATGGACATAGCAGTGGTTCATGTGACCCTCATAGATGCTCAAGTTGCGGGCATAATTGCTATGGGTTGATGGAGGCCGGTGGACATCGGAGCTTTATGAGAGAGGTTAGTATCTTAACCATCTCTATGTTCTTCATTGTTATATATTTATATACTATTTTGTGTATTTATTTCAATATATTATTGTACGATGTTTTGCAGTTACTACAACCCTATATTAGACCCTTTACACGAATAGATGCATCGGTGTCTATCTCCGCCAGTGATGCATTTGTAGAGACAGTCTGTTCTTTCAATGTACTGCATACATAGGTATGTGTCACATTTGATAAATTCACCATAGTGATTTCTTTATTTTCTATAATTTTCTTTTGTTTCTATAGGTTGTGGTACCACATGATGACAAGCAATGTCCACCTGAGATGGACAAGTCACCACCTTCACAGGTATCATGTATTGTGTCAAATCTCATTTAAATCTCAAATTTGTTATATTTATGTTGTTGAATTTTACAATTTGGTACTAATAAAAATATTATTAATATGTATGCAAGTTGTTGATCTTTTCTCCATTTACATGACTAGTCCATTCCTTAGGCACCCTACCATGGCTTTTGGGTTACTAGTTTCCAGGCCAAGGGTTATACCATCCCTTATACAACCCATGGGGGTTCATCATTACTCACCCCCACCATATTTTATATTCCATGCATCCTTAGTGGTTGCACTTGCATGCCACCCACCCGCACCACCTCTTCCATCATATCCATCGATAGTGGTTTGTGGGCCCCGATGGGGGTAGTTGATACGTCAACTTCCCGGGGGCGTAACTTTTGCATACGATCTCTGTTTGGGGTGTTTGATACATCGTTGGAAATGTCTTACCGAGAAGAACGATTTTCGATTGGCACATGCCAATACTTTTGTCAATCGCTTGGCCCCAAATCCCCAAAAAACATCATTTAGGGCCTCAAAATGACCTTAGAAGTTTGGGACCCAAAAAACTGTTGAAAAAATGCCAAGGTGGAAAACTTTATTCTGAGCTAGTGGAATAGGTGGGTGGCCACCGATATCCATATGGATGAAAAATACTTGAGGTGCTTCTTTGAGTAAGAGAAGAAAGATCAATTTCCAGGATGCTCCTATGGGTAGCAAGGGTAGCAGTGGTCAATGAGTGACCAATGACTTCCATTTTGTATCTAGGCCACCATATGGTATTTAGGCCACCATATGAAATTTTTTTATGTTAGGGAACTTGCTGTCATTTTGTATATTGGGCATAATGTGCCATTTTATAAAAAATGTACAGTTTAGATGGTTTTGAATACACACACATATTTCATGACACGATTTTTATAAATTTCATTGTTTGTTTGTTTTATGTTGATGAATGTATGAATTTCAAAGTGTTACTATTTCCACTATTTTTTGTTATATATGAAATTACAAATAATAAATCTAATTTAAACGGATTTAAGGAAGCTCTTTTCTTTTAAAAACTAATTTCATAGAAAAATACCGCTATAAGGATATTCCTAGAAAACATAGATTTACACTATTTTATAAAGGGGGAAACCTACATGAATATCACAAACAATTTTTCATTTGATTCATACTTTGCTACAAAAGTAATTCTAAGTTAATTTGCTAGTTTATTTTACCCATAGTTCAAAGCAATCCTTACCTCAATAGAAAGTATAAATTAATTTTCAACTATAACCATAAGTGATAGTTATATGGGTTTGAATAAAATTTACACATTCAAGAATTTAAATATATTTTGTAGTTATGAAATTTATAATTTATCAAAAATAGTTAAATTTTTAAAATATTAAATTTATTTACACATTGAACAATTTAAATATATAAAATAAATTTTATAGTTATGAAATTTAAAATTTATCAAAAATAGTTAAATTTTAAAAATATTATGGTAAATAAATATTTGGAGTTGTTTTTTCACAAACAAAAAATCTGATACATCAATTTATGTCTGGATTAACCTTATAAATATATTATTTCTTATTATATAAATAAAAAAGATGAACGAAAATTATTAAAAAAATAATATCTGTCAACAAAAAGTCTAATATACTAATTTATGTTTGGATTAACCTTATAAATATATTATTTCTTATTATATAAATAAAGAAGATGAATGAAAATTATTAAAAAATTAATATCTGTCTTAAATGTTGATGTACCTATCTTCAATGATGATGATAGGTTATTGTACTGCAGAAGGTAGTATATAACAATGAGTTAGCATTAACTTTCATATTAGTTTTGTGTTGATTTGAAAAATTTATATCAATTTTAATGTTAAACATAACAAGTAAAAAAAAATATTTTTTAATATAACAAAAACACTATTTTTTTAACTTCTTATTGGTCAATAAATTAATAGTGTTATTATAGCCTTCACTTATTTCAAGACTTTGAATTAATGGGAAAGGACAAAACCTCTATCCTTCATCTATGTTGAATACAAATACAAAAAAATGAATGGTATGTCATAATAGTAGAAAAATATTTTACTAGTTACTTGCTTTTCAAAAAAAAATTTGACCTAGCCTGCAACTCATGGTGGTCAGAGCACGGACGGACGCTGCCAGTGCTCGGGAAACACCCCGTCACTTCTGCCAATTAACCTGTACTCAATCGCTACTTTCTCCGCCAAGTGTGTCACGGTACTCTAATTCAACGGACATGGGGCTCTAGGATCACTACAATTCCGTGAGGCTCTATATTTCTGAAACCTATAATTCATTCTGTTTTGCAATGTAAGTTGCAGGTATATTTCGCTGAGACTATGACAAATTAATTTATTTTTCGCCAGAATTTGTCTCTTCACTTTTAAAGATTCAGATCTAATTTTGATATTCTCTTTTTTAATGATATTTAAATAATTTCATTTTATTATTAATATTTAAAAAAGATTGTAGTATTTCAAAATTATTCAGATTAAATTTTTACAAATCAAATTTTGCGAGAAAATTAATTTTTTATTATAAAAATATTATGTAATTTAATTCTTAAAAAAAAATATAAATATAGTAAATCATGAAACGCAAAAAAAAATTAAAAAAAACTTGTCCACTCATTCACTACTGCAGAGAAAGATGTCACGCATTAAACATAGCATTAGCTTTTAGCCTATCATGGTTGCACACTCCCGCTAGGGCGAGTACACGTGTTGCAATGAACAAGGATTGTGTATGGTCTGACTGTAAATCCCGTAACTTCAATAATATGTAATGTGATAATGAATTCGGTCAAATTCAATCATTAAAATTAGAAAAACCAGGAACAGAATAGCACCTGCCACCCAGCTGCAAAGGGTTGGAATCTATTCTAAAGTAGTCTCTGCCTACTTCCCACAAGTGCCATTTGTGTTACATGTGATTCGAATCGCGTAATAATAAAGGTAGAGGTAATAGTAAAGGTATAAACCATGCGCCTCACCGATTTGACACGCGAACAAGACTTCAACACGTTCAATACCCCTTTCAAAGCAGGCTGAACATAATCATCCTGTCCCACAATTTATAATTTTTATCAGGGTTATCTGACAAGTCAAGATAAATAAATTTGCATAAATCAAGATGAAAAATCTGAAAATCCTTTAAAATGTAATATTTAAAATAATGAAGTAATTAAAAAGGAAATATAATAAATTTTATATATTTAAATGTATTTTGATTTGAATTTTTTTAATAGTAATACATTTATATTATTTTTTAATCTTTCCTTATTTAATAAGTTAAAATTAAAATAAACTTTTAAAAAAATATAGTATATTTTGGTTGTAGTTTTTATAAAAAATAAATTTTTAATTTTATTTTTACACTCGCCTGCTACTCTACCTTCTTCTTACTATGTCATGGCGGGCTGTCATGAATTAAAGGAAGATTTTCATCCTGCAATTACATTTCTGTATAGTTTTAAAGGAGTTGCTGCTCATGCCGATGTTTTTTCTGAGTTACCTGGGGGAACACATATCTGTATTGCAATAATTATTGGGATTTTGATTAACAAGTGTTATGATGAAAAGTATAAATCTGCATTATTTCAAAATGACTAATAAAATGTTTGAATATTATTTATATAATGCTTAAAATGTTTGAATATTATTTATATAATGCTTGCAACACTAATTTTAAGAAGTAGTACATCGCAGCATGATGCTCTTGTTTAAAAAGAGTGGATAGAATAAAGGTAAAAATAAGTGCTTATACATTGAAATGAAAAAAAAAAACATAAATATAAGCTAAAGACTCTATTATTCTCTATTATTCTATATCAAAGCTCTTAATATCTTAGATCAAGACGTTTCTATTTGCTTGCCTGATGAACATTACCGAAATTATGGTCATTCATAAAACTCTATAATCTATATTAATGACTTCAACTTTAAACGATAAATCCGACATACGCTCAGGTACGCTGGTGCCCTGAACCCCATTTATGACAGAAGTGCAAATTCCCACCTAATCAAACTATAAACATGGCAATGCAGATCGATCGGATCAGATCGATCGGATCTTCAACAAATGCACATTACTAATTAAAACCCCACAACACGCACATACGATTATTATCATCCATGCTCGCAAGCAAAGCCCAGGAAGAGTTAAACACAGATTCCCATCTGGGCAGAAGATCTTGTTTACAGTAACATTAATGCGGGTGCTTTTTCTCTTCCTCTTCCCCATCGTTCTTGTTTTCGTGTCCCGGGAGCTTCTCTTTGATTTTATCTAACAAACCCATCTTCTTCTCCTGTTTACCCCCATACTGATCTGAAGAATGCTGTCCGCCCCCGGGGAGCTTTTCCTGGTGTCCCGGGAGCTTATCTTTGATTTTATCTAGCAGACCCGTCTTCTTCTCCTCTTTAGTCCCACACTGATCTGAAGAATGCTCTCCGCCGGCGGGGAGCTTTTCCTGATGTCCCGGGAGCTTCTCTTTGATTTTATCTACCATACCCGCCTTCTTCTTCTCTTCACCCCCACAATGATCTGAAGAATGATGTCCGCCAGAGGGGAGCTAATTAGTAGGAAAGAGAAAC
>JASDQU010305477.1:217067-245519 GCA_032191745.1 Picea mariana | reverse complement strand
GCAACATTCCAGAAAGTTGCAGTCTGAGGATGAGAGACTGCAACATTCCAGAAAGTTGCAGTCTCTCATCCTCAGATGTTGTTCATAAGAAGGTTCGACTTGTTTACTCCAGAGACCGAGGAAAATAATATCATTTTTGCAGGCGATTATCATCACATGCTTGTTGCCACAAACAAATGTTTACCAGGTGAATAGGGCTTCAATTACATCGGAGAAAGAAGTCACGAATTTTCAAAACTATCTACGTGGAGTCTACTAAATTGCAAAGGTGCCAGAACATCCGGAGAGAATCGGACCGCAAATGTGGAATTCATATTTCGCAAATTATATCATAGTTCCAAGGATCGATTTACTGTAGTAAAAAGTTATCACGAATCTGCAGTCTCACCAAACTGTATCATTCTAGAAACTGTTTACATTTGAGGCCGAGTCCCAGTAAATAGATAAGGTTTGGTGCTAAAGATGGAAATCGTTACATGCTGCCACTGATGCACAGATTACAATTCCAATTTTTTCTCCTGTCCAGAAGGATAAAAGAATCGACATATAGTTATCATGGGCTACGGGATCAAGAAGCGTTTTCATCCTAAAGAGATAAAAGAATTCTTTGCACATTGAATAGGGAAGATATGAAGCTCACGTCATTTTTTTGGGGTTAAGTTTTAGGTTTGGGAAGATATGAAGCTCACGTCATTTTTTTTTGTTAAGTTTTAGGTTTGGTTTAATTTTATTTTTTTTAAAGCTTAGTTTTACTTTATTGCTTTGTTTTAATTTAGTTTTAGAGTAATTTTTAGTTACTCTAGTTTAGTTCTTTTTGTTATAATTTTATTACTTTAATTTTAAATTTAATTTAGTCTTTAATTTGTATATAACTTTATTTTAATTTAGTTTCAATTTACTTGTAGTCTAATTTATTTTAATTTTGACTCTTAGTTAATATAATTTTATATTATTACTCTTTAGTCTATTTAGTTTTATTTTAAATTTACTTTACTTTAATTTTATTTAGTCTACTTTTACTTTAGTTTGTTTATAATAAAAATTTATTTTATTAGATTTTAATTTGATTATGATTATTTTAGATTTTTAGTTTTATTTTTAATTTAGATCTAGTTTGACTTAATTTTAATCATATTTGTTTGTTTGGATTGTAGGTTGGAGATGAGGATTTGAAGCCTAAGGATTTGGGATTAAAGAGTTTTCTAAGGCAAAAGATCATGGAGAAAATCTAACTCAAAAGCCTTATAAAAGAAGCATAAAGTTAATGTAATGGGGGTTAATGTAATGGGGGTTAGGAACCTGAAGGCCTGGGCTTAAATGTAATAGGAGTCTTTTTAATGTAAATATTTTCAGAAACAAGGAGATTCTGAGATTTCGTTTTGCTAAATTATGTATTTTCCTGTAATTTGTTTCTTTTGTTTCCATTAATCTTTCTTCTTTTCATAGATTCATTTGAGTTGTGATTGCTGTAATTCGATACTACCTCTGCTACAACAAACTTTAAAGCATATATATTTTAACATAGTATTTCCTCTGTTTTGTTGTGAGGAAAACAAGACCTGTGTTTGAATATTGTTGCTTAATTTCTAATAATTGAAGGGCAATTTGAGTGAATCGCATATCATTCTTCTATTAAAGAGGTGGATCAGATTTATCATTGTTGGATACCTCGTTTACCTATTTAATTTTGTTTATCCTAGATCTTCCATTCATTCACTAAGATTTTTTAAAGGATTTAGTAGATGAAGTCATGCCTCCTTATTTCCGACTTTAGATATTAAAAGGCTCATTAAAAATCAGGTCAAAAAGTCTCATAATCAAACATTATATATTTGAAAATGTGCTAGGCATTTCTCTTTCACAGCCAAGAGAAAACTCTAGTAACAACACTGTGCTAGCAAGTACCTGATCTGAATCCCCTAGGTTAGTTGTAGTAGTCTACATTGACAGATTTACTAAGGATGTCATCCACGAATGTGGGTAAACATCTCTTGGGTTTCTCCATGAGGTTTTCCTTGGAGAGAGATGAATTTGTTTGGCATTTCGAAAATAAAACTACAATGCATCCAACACACAAGAATACACTACAGATCATACATGTAGAACCTTGCAGTGTAGTTTTCTCATTTGGCATCATCAAAACATATTACATAAATAAGATGATACATGGAAATGCCAATGGAAAATAAAAAATAAGGTAAAAGATCCTTATAGCTTGTCCCCTTGGTTTTCACAATCAAAATCATCGGGATCACCACCACTAACATTACCATTATGCTCCATCCAATCCAAGCACTGCATCTAGTACTGGTGTGGTGGTAGGTAAGCAAGAGGATCTCCATCATCAAAAATGTTTGGCTCTCATGTTGGTGCACTAAGATCCAAGTATTGATACTTTGGAAGTAATTGACCAATGTCAACACACAAGGCATTAGCCATTGGCCAATGTCATGACACGCGTAACTTATGTGTTGGACACACATGAAACACATGTCCTATTCAAGATACATGTCCGACGAGTCTCTGACACATAAGTCAAAAGTATCCAAGTATCTAACACAAGGACATAGGGCACGTGACCTAAAAGGAAAGTGTCTATGACTTAGCCAACAACAGAATATAGGCTTGGTTGTGGCCCTATTACTCGTTTGAAATTTTTAGTTTCTTCAAATCACTTCCTTGTAGTAAATCATGAGAAAGAGTGATGACACGAACCATGTAAGAAAGTGATTAAATCATAAAAGGATTAATATTGTTGGGGAGAGTTTAATATTAAGAGAGCCAATGACAGCACAAACATCTTGAAGTGAGGTGAGAGAGCCATAACTAATTAAAATTCCACAGAAGTCAAAGTCAACATGCACATGCACTAATGGCGCAACAACCCAATAAAGGTATCATCATCTCTTTATGGTCTTGTAAATCAATACAGATCTATCATTGAATTCTTAGAAGCCTTCATTCGTCCCAGACATACTTCTCGTGTACTAATCAATAGCATTGATGAGTTCACTCAACTGCACTTTGTACTACATGCCAACATCAAGAATTCAAGTTGAGACTCGAGACTGCAAATAATCATCCTATGTTGCATGCATGCTTGAGAGTGCAAATAACCTTTTCATATTGCATGCATGCTTGAGAGTGCAAATAGATCAGGGAAAGCATTGTCTTTAAGACATGGTGAATATCCGTCAACAGCTATTGAAGTTATAGTGAAAGTCGTAATGAAGAGAGAAAATGGACACGTGCAGGCTAAAAAGTTCTTAATAATGATCTCCAACTAGACAACTAAATCCTCATTCGCAGACCCTCTCACAGTGATACATTACAATAGTGTATCAATGACTTTCACCAAAGATTTTAGATAGTCAAATCAATAATATTATAATACATAACCAGCTATTTTTTAAGCTAGCCTTCACTTGCAGCATAGAGAATCATAATAAATATATGGCACTACATGATTGGAGACAACAATGAGTATTGTGTTTATCTCCTTTCTCAAGATTTTGATAAAAAATGGTATAATAGAACTTTTGAAAACAGAAAACATTTTCAAGACGGTGGTATAATAGGGTTCAAGATTGCTATCTGCCCAGAATCTCCATTCAAAAGATAAACTTGTGCAGGAATATAATCATATGTGTCGGACGATAGGGATGTGAACTTGCAAGATGACTGCAATAACTGGCATCCTTTTGCACATTTCAGCATCATAATGCGTGGACCTGTGCGCATCTTCCAGACCTGTAGAAGATATCGACAAGAAGAGCTTAAGCGAAAATAGAGAGAACTTATAGATATTCCACCTGAAAATTCAAACCAGAGCTGAAAGGAACTACTGAATTGATAAATTTGCAACAATTTCAAAATATAGGAATAAGACCTTACATCGAATTTTTCTTCAATAGAATAAAAAGAGAAGTGAGAGAAGGAAAAAAAATTGCATGGTTTATCTTCTTCTTAATAACAACCCATGTTCTGAATCAAACGAGACAAGGGGAAGATCGAATTCAGTTCTTGAATCATAAAACATACATTTCAACGTTTTGGTTAAGTGAAACATTATCTAAACCTTAATGTTGCAAAAAGCTTTCAAATTTCTAGAGACATAGAGAGGTCTTGGATAACTGGAGGTTACTTATAGGCAACGTTATTGACAATTAAAAAGTTGTGGACAAATATAACCTTTAAAAGATCCTATTTCAGATTATCAACTGAAAAATTCACATAGACGAATGAGTATCTTATATTTGGTGATGATTATAGACTCAACATGCCAAAGTTCATAAAAATAGATATTCATTGTCAAGTAAATTTCTCGCCTATTTTTCATTCTATCTCTATCACACATACATTAACATTTGACTTAAAGGTTTAAAAGTTATGATCAAGAAATAAGCAGTGATCATGAGAACTATTCGCCTCTCAGGTGTCCACTATATTAAGTTGATTAAATCACTCCCTTAAAGATGGAAACTTGAAAGATTGGTATGTGTTCAATCATCGGCTATAAGAATCAAAGAGACATGAGAGTAAGCCTTCAAGACATTGGACTGTAAAGGATGGGGGAGATGAAATCTCATTGAAGGTCATAGAAGAGAATTATTTGTATAGAAACATTACTGTCAAGGTTATAGATGTGAAGAAAGCCCATAGAAAAGAAGAAGATGAAAGTGGATAAAAATAAGGAAGACAAAATCACCAATGCTCACTATGAGTCACCTTATGTTTGTTGGGTGTTATTAGATTAGTAGCTAGTGATGTGTTTGAACTGTAATGCTTTGTATTTTGTACAACAGGGAATGAAATTCCCAAAACTTGTGGCCATCATCATTCATATGATCAAATTTCAATTTCAATATTAGATGTGGAGCAAGCCCGAGGCAAAGAAGAAGATGAAAGCGGAAAAAAATAAGGAAGACAAAATTGCCAATGCTCACTATGAGTCACCTTATGTTTGTTAAGTGTTATTAGATTAGTAGCTAGTGATGTGTTTGAATTGTAATGCTTTGTACTGTCAAGGTTATAGATATGGAGCAAGCCTGTGGCAAAGAAGAAGACGAAAACAGAGAGAAATAAGCAAGACAAAATCGCCAATGCTCGCTATGAGTCACCCTATGTTTGCTGAGTGTTATTTAGATTAGTAGCTAGTGATGTGTTTGAATTGTAACGCTTTGTATTTTGTACAATGGGGACAAAACTCCCAATACTTGTGGGGCTATCATTATCCATATGATCGAATTTCAATTTCAATGTTAGACAATTAAACTTAAACACCTTCCTTAAGAATGAATTTGATTTACATCACGAATAATAAATAAGCAACAAAGTTTGAACATTGAAGGACAGAATTACTTGATGATTGGCTGATGGTGATTGTACGATTTAGAATCATGTAGTTTGTACTTTGGATGTTTCTAATAATACTAGGAATAATGGCTTAGGTTGCGAAATGTGTGGCTAATTGGCTATATATGGTTAACAGGCTACCTCAATTTCTATTTGTCAAGAACAAACATTTTCTAAATGTAAAAATTGTTGAATCGTAGAATTTTATTGTTCAAAATGTAGGGTCACATAACCTATAGACCATTTACTAGGGCATTATACTCATCCTTCTGAAGACAATTTATGTGCCTGGAAATACAACCTGAGTGGGTCTAATGGTTAAGAACAAGTGTTTCCTCCTTGGAGGTCACAGGTTCAAATCCAGAGGGGGGTAGGGTATGTGTACCTCCGTAGACTTTAGCAGTCAAATCGCTGCACGGAGGGGGTCCCTTGTCCCACAAACAAAGGGGTCTCATACACCAATTTGGTGTCTGACTTGGCCATAACCTTAAAAATAGATTATTATTATTATTATTATTATTATTAAGTAAAGTGCTCAGAAAACATGTCAAATATTCTAATGAGTTCAACAAATACTTTGAACATTTATTGTTTGGGTTACCAGATATTGCTTTGGGATACTGTCTTATATGAGATGTTCTCAAGGGTGGGGTCATCGGCATGATCACACACATGTTTACTAGTTTCCAAGGTATAGACGATGGTTTTCCTTCACAAACTCAATGTTTCGGTCCTGATTCCAACTTTTTAATCAGTTTAGAAAGTAGGTTTCAAATGTCAGACGCTGAAGTTATAATTTGGCAAAAGAATTTTACTAAATCAAAAACTTTATGAATATAGAATATCTACAAGGTGTTCAATTTAAAAATAGCAGTAAAGATGAAGCGTTTCCAAATTGCTTAAATACTGCTTGCTTTTTTCTAATTACTATGTTTTATAATCTTCCAACCAAGACAAAAAGATTGGGTTGCCCTTGAAAACCCCTGGATAACAGTACTTCGCAAAAGTTATACTAATGTAAGTGGCCTACCTCAACTACACCCCTTCGAGGAGCATGGATTGCCAAACACAAGCAAAAATCATGCTTTGACTTGCCATATCCAATACCATCAACAGAAGGCATCTCTCCATTAAGAGGCACCTCCAGAAAAAAGCAGGATGCATCACGATAACCCTGTAAACACAATTTATTTCTCTAATATTATTAAGCTGCAAAACATAAACATGACATAGAACAAATACATTGGCTTCTCCTGACTAGAACACCTGGTAACTAACCTTCCACAATCTTACAACAACAAGGGCTTGTGTATCTATCAGGAGAATACGGCCAAGTGAATCTGTCACAGCAGCCAAACAACCACTGGGAGAAAGTGAAAGTCTCTCCCCTTTCCTCGGATCGTCTTTTAAACATGTCAGAAGGGATGCTGCACATGATGTGAAACCAATTCATTTTGAAATTAAATCAGCTCTACTCAACAATGATATTAGTAAAACCATGTATACAAGATCACAAATCAATGCACAATAAACAAAAAATTATTATTATTATGAAGACAGGCATTTTCCGCGACAAGGAACCTAACTCTATTAGTTGCAAACAGTAATTCTATAGTATGATTTGAAGTGTCTCTTAATGGCTATTTCAAAGCATCATAATGTTGGGAATATAAGACCAGTAAGATCATTCAAGGAGTTAATCTAACTCCACAGTACCATGTACATGCATATAAGCACAAAAATTAAAAACCATGAGAAACTGCCTAAGTTTGTCTCCTGTCCACTTGCTATACGAGGCAGTTTATACTCTTTTATCTCCTGTATAAATTTGAAGTTTCATCAATGGTTTGGTCCAAAAACAGCAATCAAAGAAACAGATGTAGTTGTTGTAAGGCTATTTTATGCAATTGGCATTTTCGTTATCACCTTCAAGTCATCTCGTCTTGTGGAAGCTGTTTCAGCAACAATGTCACTCTAGTGACAAAGGTACCCAAATATGAGATTAACTTGTAAATAAAGAAATAAGGCATATGCATCCAACTTTTGCACATCAAGAGACATAGAAAGGAAATGTGTGTACGTATTGTGTTTGTTATGTGGATTATTGCACCAAACAATCTTGTATTAGCATTTTGGTGACATGCCATGTTGAGGTGACGATTTGAAAACCATTAATACAAGTCACAGTCCCCATCTATGAAAAAACTTGGCTAGCATTTTCAGACCCCCCACAATTGGGTTTTGGGTCAAGGGAGTGGTTAAAGTCTTTACATATAATGTGACATGAACGAAGTTCATTTACCAAATATGAGATGAACTTGGTTCACAAACTGAATATCCAAAATAGATAGGATAACATAAAAAATCCATACAGAATAAAAATAACATATTGAATATGAAAATATGAGAGATGATGATTACAATGATGAGAGGCCTTGCCATTTATAGGCTTCAAAGTGACATTTCACGTAAAGGTACATCTTAATGTGATGCACCTTTTAATTATAGTAATATCCTAAGTTCTAAGTTTAGGTAGATATTTATGAATAATGTTTATTTTTATATACATAACATTGTCTTCCCCTTTAGAAATGCTTTGTCCTCAAAGCATAATTATGGAAAAGTTTTATTTCTTGTTCTAGCGTGTACTGCCTTCTCATGATTTTTTAATCTATGCAATCAAGTTTTGACTAAGATTCTTAAGACAAGAAATCTCTTTGTCTTTATCAAAGACAACCTTGTCAAATTGCACTTTTTGTATTGACTTATGATTTTCCTGAAGGATCACCTTTGAGATATCTTTAAGGTCTTCTTGAGAGGGTGCCACTGAATCTGACTTTATTGTAATGCCCTCCAATGTTATCTTCTTTTTATAGGAGAATCTCAAAAACTTCTTCCTGTTTAAGATAGAAGTCCTTCCTCAGATGGGGTGTTATTGCCGCCCAGGTGTCGAACGGAACGGACAGGCGACGGCCACCATGGCGCCAGCCACGTGACAGGAGCATGCCATCCCCTCCCTCCTCCGCAATGCATTTAAATCAGTCTTGCGCTAACCAGGGCACCATTACTCCCAGTGCACCATGCTCTGGCTATCCGTCCCTTCAATGGATCAGTCCAATGGACCAGAATTTAATCTGCTCATGTGTGTATTCATCCACCAACGATTTCGGCACTATGAGCCTCACCAGGTGCACTCGCAACTTCATTCATCCTCAGCCAAGTCCTCCTACGGACTGCACTCCCCCCAGTTGCTCCTTGGCTACCTCTTCTTCCTTCCTGTGCCTGATAGCCTTCACCGCGTCTCAGTCATGTCGAGGCAAAGGGGGGAATCCAAACGCGGTTCGGCTTGGCAACCCAATTGACCGCGCTTGGCTCTCTGTCCCTCGCCTGCACCCTCTCACAGTTCATCACCCTCATCACCCTCCTCGCCATCCTCTTCGACGCAGTCTGGCCATAGCCTCAGCAGTCTACCGCCCCTCTCCTCGCCTTTTGCATGCAGACTTGAATGGGTTGATCTCTCTGGAAACTCTCTGGGTTTCAACCCAGGACCAATCTCAGATTTGGCCTCCACCTCGCAGCCAATTCCAGTCGTTCCTCCCAATTCACCTGCGAACATTCCAGTCCATTCGCCCCCAGCCCAACCACACTGCACCCAAACTCGGAGTGAAGGCTTTGGCGCCAGCCATGGACCACAACAAGAGTCGCTTCACTCCTGCGCTGACTCTGCATCCTGCTCACAATTACAATAAGGCCTTGCAATTTTGCAAGGGCTGGTCTTTGAATTACGACAGGACTTGGATGACCTGCGATTTCGGATGGAGATCTTGGATGGGAAGGCAACACAGTTCCTGCAAATGCTCTCAGCATTTCAGGGAGTGTGCCACCACACAGATGGAGAACCAAATGCAACAGAGACGGAATCGTCGATTCTGGCGCCAGCGGTGCACGAGACTCCGGTGGAAGAAGCGGCACCGGTCGAGGAGGAAGCTACACCAGTCGTGGATCCAACGACCAACGCCACCTCACTGGATGCGTGGCCACACTACAAGCCTACAACCTGAATTGCACAGGTGTCTCTATGCATGGTCAGTTGGGTGTTTAACTTTTCTTTTGCCACCTATGGTCTATACTATATAGTCATATTCTGTCTGTTTCAACTTATGTCAGTGTTAGACGAAAGGTCAATTCGGTGTCCCCCAGGGAGCGATGTAATTTCTGTAGTCAGACGTTGTTTTATGACTGGTAACTTAAGACTTTGGTTCTCGACCTGTTCGGCTGGCTGAATTGGTTTCCCCTCGGGGCAATTCAGTTTTTACAGTCTGGGACAAAATGTTGATACTGTAATTTTTTGCTTTTTGAAAGGCTTTTTATAAAATCTAACTTACAAAAACAAAAAAAAGATAGAAGTCCACAAATTTGGTATCAAAGCCAAAATTTTGGCCAATTTGTGGATTAAAGACTAAAGTCCTTAAGCCAACACAGTCTTCCAACTGTCAACCCCATCCACCATCAGCCCATCATAGTTCCTAAATGGAGGAAATATATAAGAAGAGGAGGAAAGATATAGAGGAAATTTGAGATTTGGTAGAACAATTAGCAAGGAATTTCGGCATAATAATAAAGGATAGTGTCAACCAGGAAGGTGAAGAACAGAATCACAAGGAAGAGTATTTTGAACTGATGGAAGCTATGGAATCCAACACCAAATCTGACGAAATTCAGTCAGAGGAGGTAGCAAGCTTAAAGAATGGGCTCAATGAGGATTTCAGCCCAAAAGAGACCACATGCAGTTTCAAGATGCCCACTAATAAGGAATTTAATAGCAACATAGATCAAGAACCAGAATCTAAGGAACGACAAGAGGAGTCTAAACATGAGTTGAAAGGAATTTTGGAGGGTTTTGAAAAATATGATGAAAATATTTTCAAAAGGTCAATAAAACACAGTCGTGTCAATAATGGATTTATTGAAAAGAGAAAAGTCTGACATTTGAAGGTTAGAAATGAAGAAGGTGATAATCTTAGAGGGAATGTTGACACACATGATGCAATGGTAGGCAAGAAATTCATGTTAAAGTATGATTATGAAATGACCATGAAGTCTGTCAAGAACGTTGCAAGGGAGACAACAGTCCAAGAAGCTCGAAACGGAAGCTAAAGCAATCATCAAGTGGGATATATCAAAATGACTGAAGATGGCAACAAACAGTTGAACAAGCATCAACTGCACTCTGAGGAAAGAAATTGGTTGGAGGGAAATTGTTAGGAGAATAACGGTACCTGTACAATGGACCTTCACCAGTACGGCCTCTCCCAAATGCCCATTGGCCTTTTCTTTCAATGGAGTGAAATGTGCTCCATCGGACCTCACCATTGCACATAAAGACACCAATGACCTATAGAGTGCAACATGTACAAGATCAACTTTGTCCCACCAACCCTTGTTGTTTCTTCACCCGTGCAAAGCGAGATGGCTCTGATACCAATGAAATGAACAAAGTTCATTTATTGAATATGAGATGAACAACTTGGTTCATAAACTAAATATCCAAAATAGATGGGATAACATAAATGAATCCATACAGACTAAAAATAATATATTGAATATGAAAATATGAGAAATTATGATTACAATGATGAAAGGCCTTGACATTTATAGGCCTCACAGTAACCTTTCACGTAAAGGTATGTCTTTCTGTGATGCACCTTTTAATTATAATGATATCCTAAATTCTATAGTTTAGGTGTATATTTATGAATAATCTTTATTTTTATATACATAAAATAATGCTACAAATTACAAGGATATAGGATAGAAATAGAATGAAAACATTTATTAGATGGTCATGTAGTTTAGTGTATATATATTTCATAATGATAAGAGTTAATAATACATGTATTATGCATTAAATTCAGTGAATTAGTTCAATCGGTTTGAATGGGCCAGTTTCAAAGCGGAGATCATTAAGAGGTTATAGGTTCAAGTTTTGTAGAGTCCCTTTGGAATAGGAGTACATGTACTACAACAGCATTTATCCCAAGTTCCATTCACGAAATGTGAGGAAATGCCTCAAAATTATCTCTGAAAACAATTACCATGGAAAAAAAATATATCATAGATTAATAATAAAATCAATAATAGCATGTAATAAAAAGTTATTATTATGTCTTGAAGTTAGATCGAGAGCAGTAGTCTCTTCCATGAGACATTGAGATGCATGTCAATGATTATTGTTAATTGAACATCAAATACAGTTTTTCTCTCATTTGCAACTCTATGTAATTACATGTGAGAGAGAGACAGAGAGATTATGTTTATGGTGCCAAAGCCAAGGTCATTGGCATCTGGGAGTCATAATGCATTACGAGAGAACCTGAAAAATTTAGTCCTGGAGGAATGTGTGGCACACTGGGAATAGTTACAAGTACAAGTCAATAAATATGAACAACTCAGCACAAATGTGATCGTGGGTGTCATCAGACCGAGTCATTATAGGTGTCAGACACAAGAGCATAAGCATGGATGTTAGAATGAGGTAGAGTTACATGCCATGCTGAGGTAAGGATTTGGAGAATAATTAATACAAGTCCTTGGGTAGAGGTCAAGAGTGTAGTTAAATTCATTATTCACAATGCTACAAATTGGATATAGGATAGTAATAGAATGTAAAAATTAATGGTCATATTTAGGTGTGTGTTTCATAATGTTAAGAGTTAAAAATGAATGTGTCATAAGTTAATGATAAAGTCACTAATGAATGTCGTATAAACAAAAAAGTCATTATTATGTCTTAATCTATTCGAGTAGAGGTCAAGAGTGTAGTTAAAGTCATTATACATAATGCCACAAATTGGATATCCTATAGTTATAGGACGTAAAAAGTTAAAACTAATGGCCGTTTTATTTAGGTGTGTGTTTCATGATGTTAAAGAGATAAAAATATATGTCACAAGTTAATAATAAAGTCACTAGTGAGATGCAATAAAAAAAAGTCATTATTATGTCTTAAATTCTTCAAGTTAGTTTCGAGAGTAGTCATCTCTTCCATGAGACATTGAAATGTATGTTAATAGTTATTGTTAATTGAATATCAAACACATTCTTTTTCTCTTCTCTGCAACTATTATGTGTGTAGGGTTTTGTATATGGTAAGCCAGGGTCATTGGGATCTAGGAGTCATATTGGGTTAGACGAGAACTTGAGATATTCATTATTGAAAGAGCATGTAGCACACTAGGAGTATTGTCATGACAAAGATAAATCTTAACTGCCTAAGACAGATGTGAGAATGGGTTTCTGATTGAAACAGTGTGGGTGTCAAACGTGGGAATGTGAGTGTGGATGTCAAACTGAGATAGAGTGAGCATCAAATGTAGATTTTTGAGGAACTAGAAGACTGCCCAACAGGTCTTTCTTTGACCTCTTGTTGGGCTCTAAGTTTACACAATCAAATCTGTTCTTGCTGATGTTTTAGGACAGCAAACAGATCTGAATTTTCTGCCAAGAAATCTGCCTTCAAACTGATGGTTATATGCTCTTTTACGGTGCCCTTGCAAGTGTTTTAGTCACTGAATGTTAGCATATGCAAACCTTAAAACATATAGCACTCATCTAGGATCTTTACAAGCTCCCACAACTGATTTAAACACTAAGCATACATGATAAACGAACACAAGTATTTTTGGTCAACATGACCCTGGATAAAACCCCCTCGGGAAAAACCAGTTTAGAATGAAAGTATATATATGTGATGTTTCAAGCATGGAAAACAACAAGTAAGCAAATACAATGGAACCTGTACAAATAGCAAGCTCCTCTCAAGCTTTGCTAGAAGGTTCCAAGAAGGATGAGCTCAAACAAATGTGCCCCCTTCCTTTGTTGCCTCTTCCACTAAACTGATGCGCCCTCGATCTTCTCTTGGTTGTTTGAGAAACCCTTGCATGCAAATCTCTGTTTGTATGCTGTCCCAAACCTCCACCAATCAGATCTGCAAAAGCTCAACAACTGCTAGTACCTGCTACGCTTGCACCCTCCTCCAAGAGTGCGCCCTCCACCAAGCAAGAACCCTCACCACAAAATAAATAGGCCCTAAGCCTCCTTGAACCCTCCATGAAAGATGGCACCCAAGCTCTCCTCTCCTCTCCCAATGCTTCCATTCTCATTCTCTTTCTCCTCTCCAAATTCTCCAAGTGAACAAATGAAGGAATGAGCCTCCTTTTGCCCTATGTGCCCCTCTTAAGGAATCATAAGGAAACCTAAAAGATCAATGGTTAGGATCACTCCAACCATATCTAATCCATGGTTGAGATCTCTCAAAAAGTATCTCAACTCAAAACCCACTTTGGGTTAAGTTTCCATAGTTCACTTTATGTCCCTCAATTCACCCACAAAGCGAATTAATAGTCACTTTTCACTCAAGTGACAAATTTCACCCTTTTGACCTAGGAAAATGTCAAAGTGAAATTAGACATAAAGTATAAGGCACAATGGGTCAAATATTTCCCCCCTTGTGATTAGAGACCCAAAACCACAAGGGGACCACATACCTTGGTACACCAGAACTCAACATCAAACACAAGAGGTGTGAGCATGGACATCAAATATTGATGAAATTATTAATCTTTAGAAGGTTAAATTTAACTAAAATTAAAAATCAAAGGTCTTATTAGCATGAGCAGGTAGGAGTAGACGTCAATGGGAAAATAACACCTGGGTAAGCCAAAGAGTGATTAGTGTGGACAGATTTTTTTATTTCTAGAGCAGGCATTAATTCAATGTGGTAAATGTTAGTTCTGTGTGGCAGACGGGATAAAAAATCTTTATAATGCTGAAAATCAGGCATGATTGGTAACAGAAAATATGGTCGCTACTCCGAGCCATCACAAATAAAGACAAGAGAAATTTGAAATAATCCATTAGGATCAAAAAATATATATATATATAAAATATATGATGATTGATACATTGCATGATAGGTAGTCAAGCAGACTTCCTTGTATACTACATAATAAACAAGTCCATAGACACTTCACAAAACCTTTCACAATGACAATAACTATACTAATGTAGGGTCAATGTTGATGGGAAACATATATCGGACGGGTTTGCAGGCACATACAGGACCCAGATAGATGCTGAGAGGAAGATATGTTTGTTGAGATTCAGAGTGAGTAAAGTTGTTGGCATTGAAGAATGATTGTGCCTGAAAATGAAAATTTGTTGAGCAGTGTAGCAGCTTGTCTGTTCGGTGAAACACAAACGAACAGATGTGGGCATGAGTGTCTGGGAAGAGAAACAATCTACGAAGAGAATTCTGTTATTGACAGAACAAGGCATGTCAGAAGGTGTTGGCAGTCAGGTGAATAATTGGAGCTGTGTGATCAGACCAAGTGTTTGGATAGTATGAATTTATTCACTGGGAGATGCCAAATGGAGAGAAGAGATGTTAGTTTAAAAGAAAATTTGCATTTTAGTATCTGAAAAAGATTAAAAATAGCTAATTCGCACTACATCATATTTTTAGATTCATAAAAGTTTAACAGTCAGATTTACAATGCATGGAAACATAGGATGATTGCCATTTTTAGTACAGGGAGTTCCCACAAGAGGAAAGGCAACAAGAGATCCCACTGATACAAAATTGTATAAGGAGAATGATACCAAAAATGAGAAGCATCAGTATTGATCAAACTATCAAATTTCAGCTGCGGATGACCATGTCCCATAGGTACAAGATACCACAAAAGCTTGCAACTCGTGGAAGCGATTGAATTCATTGTACAAGTGTTCGGACAAAGGGAGGGATCTCCAGCTAAAAATCTACCTATTTCCACAAAGTCAGCAGAGCAAGAGTCAGTGTTTGATCACCTTATGAAGTTCAAAATGATATCATTGATCATTGTCCAACCCAAAAGATGACAAAGGAAGGCCAATGGTGCAATGCTTTCAATGTGAAAAACTGGGGCGTTACAACATCAAGACTACACAAAAGCCCAACCCATTAAGATGCAGAAGCCCCAACCCATTAAGACACAGAAGCTCAATCACATAAGACACGAAATATTTGGTGAACAAAACTTGTATGTATTAATTTATAAGAATGTATTTATAATCCAATAATTGATACAATCAAGAATAATTTTTGATGATCCAAGGATGATTTTTGACAATACCAATGCCATCTAAAATGCATGATTATGCATGACAACAAGCGTCACTATCCTCAACTAGAATTGACAATTAATAATAAATAACTTTGACAAATAGTAATAAATGACTGTAATTCACCAAAATATTTAACCCGAAGGACCTACGTTGAATCAACTTAATTTCATAACTTTGAGAAACAATGTCCTCATCATTCCTTCCCACCCTAAATGAGCACTGGCCTCAAATGCAACCAAGAGGTGGGGAAAATATTTTTGTGTGTTATGATGAAACATACACTTAGCTTGATGTGAAAATTGGCCCTTCTTGGAAAAAAGATGAGATGTGCTAGAACCTTCTCTAGTCGTTTCTATCACAGTTACCAGACCTGTCGAGTCTACATGAACTCCTTGACTCTAAACGAACCACCAGCATATCAAATATTGGAAAAAACCGGTCAAAGCCTGCCCTGCTAGTGATAGCTGACCCAGTCAACTCAGACTCTGCCAAAATTTGCCTTATCTCGTGAGACTCACCCAGTCAACTCACCAGTGAGTCTCCAAAAAGCAGATTTGGGGGTCACTTTTCTCATTTTTACTCGTTTTCACTTCAAATTGGAGAGGATTTCTAAGCCGCAGTTTACAACAACAACATCAAAACTGCACCACTACTAGGGTTTGAAGTTGAATGAGCCAATGTTTTCAGAGGAGGAATTGACATGGATGGAAAATGATGGTATTGTTGATGTTACAGTAGCTGCAAGAGGTATTAACCTCCACGTGTAACCTTTGACTAGAATGGAATATTCCGGAAGCAAGGGAAACCCTAAACAAATGTGTGAAAACCCTAGAAGACAAGTCGGCCTAGCAGAATAAATAATATTAGAATATTATCTTCCAGAAAGACAAGTCGGGTCCACAGGAAAAAGATAAACAGAAAATATAATTACCAGAAAATCAGGTCGGCCCAACCAAAAAAGTCACTGGACAAATTAATATAAATAGAGGACGTTTTAGCTCATTTATACACCCAAACCAATGTTTCCAGAGCGCAGAGCGAAGCGGGAGCGTTTTTAGGAAGCGGAGCGTCGAGAGTGTCATTTTCAAAAAATCCTCAGGAGCGAAGTGTCTTGGAAGTGTCTATTATATATATAAATTTTTATATATATTGCGTTTATATTAAAAAAACATGCAGAAAGACAAATTAGCTGCAGAATGTATGAAAACATGCATATTTGTACATCGTAACATTAAAATGGCATCCATAGTAGTAAGTAGTAGTACATCAATGATTAATCATTCGAGCATCAACCATCTAGAATCTAGCAATTACAAACTTACAAACCAACATACAAACTTTTAAGCCATATAATAGAAAGTAGACCATTAAGTTATGGAATGAAATCAGTCATCTAGCAACTGTCAACAATAACATTAGTCGTGACCAAATAGTTATGATTACAAAATAGGCCATCTGCACTCAATTATGAAGATCGAAAGGTCCAAAACAATAAAGTTTAAACTGTGATAGATCTAGAGTCTTGTTGCTAAATGCTATGAATCTATCATCTATAAACTGACCTGTAAAGTAATGAAGAGCCCCATGGAGCTTCCTGTCACTAAACCATTTTGTAACTCTCCAAGTCACATTTTTTTGCAACATCTTTGAAGTACAGGATTGGTTTCTTGGGTTAATTGTGCTAATCAATTTAAGGTAATTCACACTTCCACTCTAATCTATAGTGACTTAGCTTAATTGACTTTAGGGTTTCCCCCTAGGCTAGGGTAGTTTCCTAAGTCCTTACTCTGAATTCATAGAAACAGAGCCAGTGTAAGATCCATAGAGAGCAACTCTATAAAATACCATGAGAGCAACTCTATAACAACATTTAGTACAGATTTTTAGCACAGTCCACAGTGTTCGATTACCAGATTTAAGTCATAGAATCAAAGCCAAGGTAAAGTTCCACTAATATTGTTAAAGAAATAAAAGAATAGAGCAATAGGCCAGCGAGATTCATTAGGAAGCACCCATTTTGCACCCTGGAGCAAGCTTCCGAAATCTGGAAGCGGGCTTCCGGAGAAGCTTCCTTGGAGGATTCGCTCGGAGCAGGGTTCCGAGGGTGGAGCAGGGGGAGCTTCCAGTAACACTGACCCAGACAGAGCGCAAGTCTTGTGGAGAGATGCAGTTGTAGCTGCAAGGAGGAATAAGGGCATATGGTCATCTCTTGGTCTTGGTCTCTCTCTAGCGCTATCAAGTGATATTCTTGGTGATTCTCTTGGTGATATTCTTGGCGATACTCTTGGTGATATTCTTGGTGATGTACTAGCTAAGTATGGCGCAAGTTTGAGAGAGTAGTGCAGATGCAACTGCTGCAGTTGTGTATGGTACTTGTTATGTGGATATGGAGACTCTCTCTTGTGTGCTACCCTTGGAGAAGGAGCGTTCTACTTGTCTTGAGTTGTTGCTGCAGTTAGCAGCTAGGGTTTAACTGTTGGTTCTAGTATGTCTTTCCGGAATAATTTTTTCAAAGGTTAAAGGTGCTCGGGGGTGGCTACGTGCCTATGGTTGGGTGACAATATTGTGATATTGTCTATGGTAAAACAAGCACATCAAATATTTTAACAAGTTATGGGCCCATGCTATCTTCAAACAGTCTAACCACTGGAAGGTAGATTGGGAAGTTCATTGTCAAGCTCGTTATAGCACCAGTTGCAGTTGCAGTCAGGGTTTGCAGCAGCAACAAACCCTAACCCATTTGTTTGGGCACCTATAGTGAAGCATTTGGCATATTTATTTGACATCCTAGTGCACCCTAGCCTAGTGCACCTCTTGGTACCCTCAGCTAGCAAAACGTCAGGTTTGAGTTTTTGGTCAAAATCAAAGTCAAAGTTTGACTGGTCAAAGTCAAAGGTTGACTTTTGTTCAAAGTTGATTTTGTGGTCAAAGTTGAAATTTCAAAGTTTCTAGCTTGTTCTAATCATTGAACCTTCTGATTCAGTTTCTAACCTCTCCTTGTCAAGATGGTATCTAGTTTCAGATTGGAGGACAAGTTGGACGATGCTACAAAGATTTCAAGGTATGCACTTGTATATGCTTTTCAAGTTATATCATCTAGCAAAACATGGGTGTGTTTGCAGGGGATGTACAAGACATCTTGTCCAAGCAGTGATCTTGGATTCAGTACATAGAAAGGAACAAGTTGAGGCTCTAGGTTCGAGGTTTGATTGTTCAAATTGTTAAGTTTCAATTTGCATATATCAAGGTTGATATTTGCTACATTACAAATTGTGAAAGCAGTCTTTGAAAGGTTCTATTACTGCTAGATGTAATGAATACTTGATGCCATGTGAATACTATTGATATAGATGCTTATTGTACTTGTTTGTAAAATGAACTAAATTCTCCTCTAGGAGATATTTCTTGTTCACAGGCAGGTCATCTTGGTAATTCTATAATCCTTGTTACCATAGATATGTTCTTATGAAAATGTTATTGGAAATACTTTTGCTCTTCTTGTTCTTGTTTCGAGCAGGTCATAGGCGATAGCTCTGAGAAGGAGCTACAGTGATAGTTGCAAATATGGAGCAAATGACTCCAACAAGTGGTGAGGTAGGTGATCTCACCAAGTACCAATTCTAAAGGAAGCGTGGAGAGCAAAAAGAAGTTTTGGACATCGTTCACTGAGATGTGTGTGGACCAATGTCAACCTCCTCACTAAGCGGGAGAGTACACCTCAGATGATTTCAATACATTCTATAGAGAGGTCGGGATTAGGAGGGAGCTTACTACTCCCTACAATCCTCAAAAGAATGGTGTAGCAGAAAGAAAGAACCAATCCATTGAAGAATCTATCAAGGCAATAATGAATGACCAGAACCTATCCATGTTTCTATGGAGAGAAGCAGCTATGACAGCCATATATGTTCAGAATAGAAGTCCTCGTCATATATTAAAGAACATGACTCCAGAAGAAGCTTTCTCCGGAAAGAAGCCAAGTGTTGAACACTTGAGGATCTTTACTTATCAGTCAAGCTGAAAGAATGAAAGGAAGCTATGATGGAAGAATATCAATCCATCATGAAAAATGATGCATGGGAAATCATACCTAGACTTGAAGAAAAGTTTGTAAATGAGTTTACAAGATAACGAATGCAGTGGATGGAAGTATCGATAAATACAAGGCAAGATTCCTGGCTAGAGGGTTCTCCCAGCAGGAGGGATAAGACTATGATGAGACGTTTGCTCCAGTTGCCAGATATACCTCTAACATATCTCTTGCAACATCCATGGGTTGGAGTTTACATCAGATGGATGTAAAGACCACTTTTTCTCAATGGAGTAATTGAGGAAGAAGTATGCATACATCAACCTCAAGGTTTTGGGGTACACCTGAGAGAAATCCATGTATAAAGAAGGCCTTGTATGGACTCAAGCAAGCTCTAAGTGCTTGGTGCAGAGCCTCTCATTACTCAGTGTAAGAGGGAGTTAGCCTTTGAATTTGATATGAAGGATCTTGGTCTCATGCACTATTACTTGGAACTAAAAGTATGGCAGAAGCGTGGTGAAGTCTTCCTAGGACAAGGGAAGTATGTTGTAAAGATTCTTCAGAAGTTTGGGATGATGGATTGCAAATCCATGGCAACTCCTATGGTGATAGATATGAGGAAGTTGAAAGACTTTGAGTATGATCCAGTAGACGCATCCCTGTACCGGCAGTTGATTGGCCCACTGATGTATTTGGTGAATACCCGGTTGGACATTTGCCTTGTTGTGAACATGTTGAGCCAGTTCCAGGTGAAACCTAGACAAGAGCATTGGATAGCTGCAAAGAATATCCTGAGATATCTTCGTGGGACGATAACTTATGGTTTGAGATATGTCTCAAACAGTGATATACAGCCGCATGGATTTACTAATTCAGATTGGGCAGGGAGTGCAGATGATAGAAAGAGTACTTCTGGTATGTGTTTCAGTTTGGGATATGCTATGATATCATTGGCTAGCAGAAAAAAGAAGTTTGTTGCACTCAGCATCGCAGAAGCAGAGTATATTGCAGCTTGTGATGCTTGTACAGAAGCAATGTGGCTCCATAAGTTGGTTTCTAGACTGTTTGATCAGGTGTTGGATTCGACCGTAATATATTGTGATAACCAGAGCTGTGTGAAGCTCTCAAAGAACCCGGTATTCCATGACAGGTCGAAGCACATTGAGATCAAGTACTATTTTCTCCGTGATAAAGTCCAAAGGGGAGAAATGGTTCTCCGGTATATCTCCATCGATGAGCAGATTGCAGATATTTTGACAAAGCCTTTGTCCAAGATAAAGTTTGCATACTTGAGGGACAAGTTGGGACTCGTGGAGATTGCTCCCTTAGTTGAAAGGGAGGAGATGACTTCCTCGGTTGGGAGGGAGCATTGATATGTAGCATCATGGATTGTCAGTGAGTTGCGGATCTATATCATGCTAGTACAGCTTAGAGATGGTCATACAACTTAGAGATGATGCTTGCATCATGCTAGTATAGCTCAGATATGATACAGACGATTGGAGTTGTTGATAGTGGCATGAGGAGCATCATGCTAGTACAACTTAGAGGTGGACATACATCTTAGATATGATGTATTGACATCATGCTAGTACAGCTTAGAGACGATGTTGGTGAGTCGCATCATGCTAGATATGGCCATGCGAGTACAGTTTAGATATGACATACAGCTTAGATATGATGTATTGACATCATGCTAGATATGTCATGCTAGTACGGCTTAGAGATGACCATACAGCTTAGAGATGATGCAAGGGGCTCGTGTCATGCTAGATATGATCATGCGAGTACAGCTTAGAGGTGGCATACAGCTTAGATATGATGCATTGGCATCATGCTAGATATGTCATGCTAGTACGGCTTAGAGATGATCATACATCTTAGAGATGACACAGTGAGGCACTGATCTACATCATGTGAGTACAGCTTAAAGGTGGCATACAGCATAGATATGATGCATTGGCATCATGCTAGATATGTCATGCTAGTAAGGCTTAGATATGATGTAAATGATATTCCAGATCACACGAATATAGCTTAGATATGATGCATTCGCATCATGCTAGTACGGCTTAGAGGTGATGCAGCTAATGACATTGTTGATGCAGGATGATATCAGATGATATGATTTGATTATTGTGGAGACTGTATGTATCTAGACAGTAGTTGTATGCTATTGTGGTGGACGTGTTCCACTGGTAGTGACTATGTGTCACCGGTTAGTAGTTGTGTGCTACTAGGAGTGGTTGTGTTTTATTGGATAGACACAGTGGTGTTCTATTGGATGGCATTGTAGCAATTGTATGCTACTATCTGATTTCCATGGAGACTACCACTAGTGTTGGAGATGATTGCCAGCTAGATGGATAGTCAGTGTGCTAGTGGACAGACATTCTCCAGGCGAAGAATGGTCCAGGTTGACAGATTGTTGGCGTATCATGGACTGGTATTTTCCTAAGGCACAGATTGTGGCCTGATTAGGAAAATGGTTCAGGACTGATATTCTCCTGAGGCACAGTTATTGGCCCGATTAGGTTGAATAGTCCGCCCCCTAAGGACATGACGTCTCGATTAGGGTGGTTTATACAAGACCGATATTTTCTAAGGCATATGGGTAGAGATTGATCTCTATGGTACATATGACCCGATTAGAAAATATTATGAGACTGGCATTCCTGTAGGAATGGTATCTGTAGCCCATGGCGTGGCTTTCAGCATCTGTTGGGACACTATTCTTCTAGGACGTATGTCCGGATTAGAAGAATGGTCTCTCTATCACTCTATTGAGTGGGTGACTCATGTGAGACACTCTGCTGAGTGCATTGAGTTCAGCACATGACTTATTCAACATCATGCCCGATTACTCAGAGGAAGTATGGCCTCGAGAGATGATGCAAACGATGATGTATGTTGATGTCAAGATGCTATCAGACGATACTGATAGTAATGATGATGCTCGTGACTTGATCTGTGTGATCATGAGATAGTTTGTGTGGCTATGATGATGCTACCGAAAAAATGGTCTATGTGCTCAAGACCATTACCATTAATACCTCCCTAGCTAGGAGGGAGTGTTGATGTTACGGTAGCTGCAGGAGGTATTAACCTCCACGTGTAACCCTTGACTAGAATGGAATATTTCGGAAGCAAGGGAAACCCTAAACAGATGTGTGAAAACCCTAGTGATTCTCTTGGTGATACTCTTGGTGATATTCTTGGTGATCTACTAGCTAAGTATGGCGCAAGTTTGAGAGAGTAGTGTAGTTGCAGCTGCTACAGTTGTGTATGGTACTTGTTATGTGGATATGGAGACTCTCTCTTATGCGCTACCCTTGGAGAAGGAGCACTCTACCTGTCTTGAGTTGTTGCAGTTAGCAACTAGGGTTTATCTGTTGGTTCTAGTATGGCTTTCCGAAATAATTTTGTCAAAGGTTAAAGGTGCTCGGGGGTGGCTACGTGCCTATGGTTGGGTGACAATATTGTGATATTGTCTATGGTAAAATGAGAACATCGAATATTTTAACAGGTATGGCATTCTCGTTGATTGAAAATTGATCGTACTTGGTATTGGTTATGTTTTGTCAATTGGTTTTGACATTCTATTCGATAATGATAATAATAATCTAATTTAAGGTCGCAACCTAGCTAGACACCCCCAAATTGATGAATGAGACCCCCCTGTTTGTGGGACAGGGGGGTCCTTCCATACAGGGATTTGACTGCTTGGTCTAGAGAGGTGTATATACCCTACCCCCCTCTGGATTTGACCCTGTAGCCTCCAAAGAGGAAATACATGTTCTTAACTAATGGGCCCACTCCGACTGTATAGTTTTTGCATTATATTAAATGTTATCTTTCATGTATAATGTAAAAATTTATTTATGTTTATTGAAAATCTATATTTCTTCTATTTGGCTTGGTGTCGAGTTTCTATTGAGTCTACTCCCAAGTCTTTGGCCAAAAAGAGTCATCTCCCAAGTCGAGGTCGGTACCATTGGTGTGTAGCTTTAAGTCAAAGACTATGTTAACCTCGAGTAGTGGATGAAAATTTGGAGCAATATCCTCTAGATTGTTGATTGGAACTCGTCTCCAATGTGGATTCTTCATAATGCTTAAGAAAATCGACATTGAGTCCATCATGAATACCCAATTGAGATGGAAGATCAAGTCAGAAAACTTTATTTAAAATCTATTGAATGATTGTGCATGGCTTGTGTCCTAGTGGTTTGACTTTGTAATGTACCTTGTCCTTGAACTTGTGCTTGTCCAAGACAAACTTCGTCACCCACTTGAAACATATGAGGTATTCTTTGTCGATCCATAAGTTGGTTTTGCTTCAAGATTAAGTTTTTGAAAGAAATTCAACTACTTTGGATTGAAGGGATTGTCAATATTTGACAAAAATGTGAATCTTTTATTGTTTTTTCTTTAGCATGTGTAGTATCTTGCAAAGGCAATCAAAGAGGCATCTCATAAGGGGCCAAAGGTTGGATGCCAAGACAAACTTCAAAGAGTGAGTGAGATATGGAAGAATGGACAACCCTATTGCATGCATGTTCGATGTTACTTAGACTCAAATCCCACTTTGAAGGAAAAGATTGAATGAGGATCCTAACGAATTGGATAAGGGGATGACTAACTACTTTCGTTTGACCATCATACTATGGATGAAAGGCTATAGAAAAGATTATATGGGCGCCTAACAACTTCCATAACAACCTCAAAAAATGTCTAACAAATCATGGATCTTAATCTTGAGACAATACTAGAAGGGAGACTAAAATGTTGTGAGACGTTATCATTGGGCTAAGTAACTAGTAGACAAGGTCTTAGTGCATGCCATAAACAAACCCATTTTGTTGAATCTATCAACAACCACAAGCATGCAAGCATGATACTCCACGACCATAGGAAATCCAATAACTAAGTTCATGGAATACTTTCCCTAGGATGTGATGGACTAGACAAGCATATTAGAAGATCTGGATCTACAACAAACTACAAAACACCTCAAAAAATTAAGAATGGCTCTATGCATATGAGATGAATAAAAGAAACGCTGCAAGAGATAAAGAGTATCCCTCTTGCCCATGCGACCACCATATAAAGTAGAATGTTCTTCCTTCAAAAGTGACTCTTGCAGTCCACCTTAATGTACACAAAGGTTATCAAATTTATATATAATATGGCTCTAAATTAGAAGATGAAGGATGGTGTGGACCTGAAGAAAGATTCAAAAGAAAAACAAGTAGATTTTGAGGGAACTAAAACATATCTAGTGCAAATAGGTCACAAGAAAATAAAGTATAGTACCTATATCCAATAACAAGCAAGGCTTGATAAAAGACGCTATCGAGGCTATCAAAGAATTATAGGTGAAGGAGCACAAAACTCTACTATCAACAAAGGCAAAAAATGTATATACTCGGATGGAAATACTGAAGAAACAAAATTTGGAGAACATGATAGAGTTCAAGAATGGGGGGCAAGAGGGAGCCAACTAGGCTAATTAACCAAATTTTGCAAATGGGAACCCCAAGTGAACATGACTACACTAATCATGCATATACATTATATAAAAGGCCTTAGTAGAAAAGGCGAAAGAACTTGTGCAGAGGATGAGTCAATGAAACCCAATGGCAACCATTATAGAAAATTTCAAAAAAATAGGCAAGCCCATTGTGGAAAATGCAATAATTAAGGATATCCTTGTAAGGGGAAAAACATCAATTTAGGGATGCACGGATACATTGTTGCCACCAAAGTGACTATGCCAATTAACAAGTGCAAAATGAAGCATATTGTAATTGTTGAGGAATTAGAAGTCAATCCCATGCTTGAGAAAGAATGGTTCGTAATGAGAAAACATGCACTATGGTCCATGTTACCATACAATCTTGCACCAAGTGAAAAGCCTTCACAGGGCACTAAGACAAGTGGAAAGATGGAAGTTGTCACCACTGTCACCTAGGCAACAACTTCCCTCTCTTTAGTGAAGGAATAATGTCCAACACAAGGGAGGCTTCCCCAATAGCCCAGTAGCCTCCAAGAATCCCTAGGAAACACACAACCAAGTCTAGGGCCACCCTAGAGTGACTACTCACACTACCACCAAGATAAGGCTAAGCAAAGTGAATAAGAGGTGGTGGATAAAGACAATTTCCAATTGAAGTGTTAAGGGCTCAAGCCAAATAGAGAGGTCTTCCAATGATGGGGTAAAGAAGGCAAAGGCAGCAAGAGGGTAAAGGAAAAGTAGGCATGATTAGTAATGGTAAGTGTTATCCCCACTTTTCAGGGATAACTAGGAGATCATGTCTCGAGGCCCACAGGTCCTAGACATGGAGTACCGAGAGCAAGATTGACCTGAGCATGGCCCTGGAGGGCCCACCTTCTCTTCTTCCATCATCTTTGTCTTGTCAGCAACAGTAGCATCCATCACCATCGGCTTGGTCCTGTATCAGAAATGGTTCTTGCTCCATGAGGTAATTAGTCCAGGTATCATGGTATGTGTCACTTTTGATCATTCAAGCCTTTAAATATATGCATCTGATTCCTTTTGTTTCTAACGACAGCTTGGATCTTACATTTGCCCACTTGATCATGTTTGGGGTGATTGACAGGGTGCCCTAGCAAGCCTGCGTCTGTAGGCTTTGGTTTGCCACTGGGGGGACTTCTGAAAAGCCATCGTCCACTCCCATCATAGTATCACTTTTACATCTTATTTCCCGCTCACTTATCCCATTCCCGTTGTCTGGGCATTGGGTAACCTATTTTCAAGATTGCACCTTACCTCGTGGGAAGAAGGGGCTAAAGGCCCAGAAGGTAAAAGCAAGCTGGTAAAAGATAAAAGCCTAAGAATAAACCTCGAGATGCTTCGCCCAGGGATCCCCGAGAAAGCAATAAAAGGCTTCTCAGCAAGAAACAAGAGGGATCCGAAAAAGTAATAAAACAAGACCTAATCAGAGGATAGGGGGTCTCATCACAAGCCAGCCTGTTAGGTTCATGGGTACCTAGCAGTATGACATTGCCACTAGCTGGTTACCACGCCAGGGAAGTGACTCTTGGTTGCATGGCCAAGGGAAGGGGGTCTCATCACAAGCCAGCCTTCTCATTTTTGCGAAAGTACTTATGGGTAACGCTGTCAACTCTGGTCACCATGCCAAGGCAGTGTCCCCTGATTAGCTCTTGAACAAAAAAGCAAATAAAAGAATAAAAAGAATAAAGGCAAGAATGGGCTTGGAAAAAATGCATCCATGACAGGTACAGCTCACCTTCTACAAAGGCACCCACAGGTAACACTTTTGCATCCTTGGCCCTCACTGCACCCACATGCTTGGACATCCCCTGACCACATCACCTCATTTACATGGCTTGGATGAGGTCTCTTCCGGGAACTTTCCTTTTCCAATGGACACTAGCCCAATAGGACGCCTTGTCCTTTTCCCCAGACTTGTATTGCAGGCTTGTGTAACGTCTTTGAGCTATTAACTGATGTAGTAGGGATTTATTCATATGTTTAATAATATTGATGATGAGATGTGATTAACATTGCTATGATCCCTGTGACTGATGAGCCCATGGAGGGCATAGCCTTTGATGTGCAGGACCATGCTTGACGGACAGGTACCATTTGGACCGGTACACATGGGGAGATGATTAGTTCAGACCTCCATGGGGCTGAAGAGCCCACCAGATGGATGTTGAGACCCCATCCAGGGGCAAAGACAGGATAGAGGTTGATCGGGGCTTTGTACCAGAGAAGAAGAGGACGTCCCACTAGAGGCACCCCGGCAGAGCTGGACCTAGGGGGATTGACCCATTTTCAGTGGGACGTTGGCTCTAGATGGCCTAGGACGTCACCAGGAGACTTATGACATCATCATGAGCATGTTGGCAGATGGACAGGGCAGTTGGCACGAGTGGCAGCGTGGAGGAGCCCTAAAGGGGTTGACGTCTTGCTTCAGGAGGCTTCACTTGCCCTAATAGGGGCTAACGTCACCCTAGAAAGGGGTGACGTCTTACCTTTTGCTTGATTAGGGTTTTAGTTTGACAATTTAATGTAAAAACAGTATGATTTGATATTTTGGCCTTGTCGGCCTTTTACCTGACCTAAAATGTAAAATTAGGTCAAGGTTTTGTATAAATGAGGGATTTTGACTCTCATTTTTTCATCATTACTATTTCACTCCATAAGGAGGTCTGAAATTTGCACCCTGTCTTGGGTATTTGGCTGATTTAGTGAGGCGCTCTTGTTGAAGGAAGACATTTTTGGCATTTTATGGTGTTTCTCTTGAAGGAAGGTGTTACAACTAGGGTTTGCATGGTTATTTCTTGGTGAATTATAAGTATTTTCTGCAAAACTTCTTGAATGAATGGTTGTAGTTTAATTTCTTGCATGCATTTATGATTTTGCTAAATCAAAACCCTAGGTGACAAGCACACAAGTAGGTCCTTGTCTCATGTCCCCTGATAGAGAATTTTTCAGCCATTGAAGAAGGAAGAAAGAGCCTAGTCGTAGCTACACTCCTATTTCTTCTTCCTCTTTTGCTAGCCATACTATCTGGAAGCCAAGAAGAGTGAGACGTCCTTGGCCTAGGTCTACTACACTAGGACCGTACTCTTTCTAGGGTTTGTTGAAAGGCCTTGCCGTAGCAACACCTTATCTCATCAAACCCTCTTGTTTTGGTTATATACTTTATTCTTGAGCTAGCTGTTTTGCCAGGAAGGAGGAGAGAGCACAAGGCCTTGCTGTAGCAACACCGGAGTGAGCCTCTCGCCCCTAGGGTGTTGATTTTGAGGCCTTGCTTTAGCAACACCTCGAAACTCTTCCCTCTAGTCCTTAAAATCTTTGCCTCCTTCAACTCTTGCATCCTCCACTTTTGACTCCATTAAACCCTAAAGGC
>JASDQU010305477.1:147770-159159 GCA_032191745.1 Picea mariana | reverse complement strand
GATCAAAGGCATCATTTTCCTCCTGATATTGTCCTTGAATTTTAGTTATTATGTCTTGCAACCTTAACTAATCACCTTGATCAACCGACATATTAATGAGTATACATAGGAATTCTTTTTGACCGAATTTGATTTTCTCATTTAGCTCCAATACCTTGGCTTTAATAGTTTCCACAAGGAGAATTGAGGTCTTTCTCTCTTCTAGAAATTTAAAATGAATTTAAAATTCTTCCATGAGATCATCTGATCTACTCCACAACTTCTTGCAGGAATTAGTTGTTTCTTCTTGGACACTCTGAATATATTTCAAGAAAGGTTTCCAAGTGTTGAAGAAAACCTAATGCTTGAGTTTTTCCTTCCTAGTATACAATGGTAGTGTAGTTGGGGGGGTGGGGGAGGGGGGGGGATTCATACAATTCTTTCCATTTGAGAATTTGATCAAAGGCTAAATGAGAAACTCAAATTTGGTAAAAAATAATTCCTATGTATACTCATTGATATGTCAGTTGATCAAGGTGATTGGTTTTCCACCCCTTTCATTCCAGTCTGGGCTTCAATGGAAATTTTGTGCCTAGGGAAACCAAAAATTACAATATAGAGAGGGGAAATGAAGTAGTTACATATGTCATAAAAATGCCTTTTCTTAATTTATCCCCCATAATTCAGAGAAATACACATGTACAGGGGGTTGGTCCTGGTCCTAGTTCCATCCTAGATCAATAAATTGCACAGAGGAACAAATGGCATCAATCAAGTTGGATGACATATAAAAACATGGCTTCCTCATACCTAGAATTTTTTTCATGTGGAGGTGTATGTTGAAAGCTAGGATATCTTCTAAATTGATCACTTGTCCCATTTTAACGGTGTTCTGAATTGATCACTTGTCCCATTTTAACGGTGGTATGGGCTAATGGTAGCCAATTTGTTTGAAAGTGTGTACTTTTTTCCTCTCCATAAACCAATTTAGCATAGTGACCAAAATTTTGTATGGTGCTTTGAATTCCTATGTGAGGAGTAGATTGTGTCCCTGCTTGAGAGTCTTGTCTTCATCTACCCACCAATGTTTCATCAATTTAGTTGGGCCTTTATTTCTTTGAGAGAAACCTTTTAAGAGTGGCTCATTGAAAGTGCATGCAAGTGTGGGTAAGTGATATATCATGCTGATATCTTCAGGACTTAGGGATGCTACTTGCCTTTCATTCTTTCATATGATGGTTGCAATGTTTGGGTATAATTGCTTAAAGTATCTCTTGGTTACTTCATTGTAAGGAAAAGGGGGAGAACTAGCAACAACTAGATGAATGCCACTTTTTTGTATGTTCTGGTATATCTCTAGGTTTTTGTCTTCTAGAGAAAAATATCCAGTATTGAAAATCCTGTAGATCTCGTTGTATCTAAGGCTTTGGTCTTCTCCAATGTGATGGGTAGTGTCTGTTACTATAACCTTTTCTTGGTGAGAACAAACTTCAGGCATAGAGTATGATTGAAAGTAGACTGAGCCCTTGGGTCTCCTAGTATTCTGACTTTCCATAATGAAATGTTGTCCGTGTCCTATATCACTGAATTTAAAACATGAGTTAATCCCTAAAAAATAATGAAGCAAATGTAAGGAGACAAGTAATGTTAGAAAAACATAATACCTACAATTCAATCGAAATAGACGATTTCAAATTATTATAGAGCTAATTGGAGTGAGGAAGAGCACTTTACCTGCTTATGGAGGAAGGTAGAGTGAAAAATGAGGGTTTAGGATAATTTCATATGTATTAAATCACTCCAAATGTGTAATAAATCACCTGTATATGAGGATTGTTTCAAAATCCAAGCGTGATCTCCATCATTAATGTGATTTAAGAGGTAAGATCATCCAAATATGCATATCGGGGTCAAAGCGAAGGTTTAAATTCGAAAAAATTATTTTCAGAGTCTCTTCCATCCAACTGGGGAAATTTTGAATGTGTTATTTTCACTTCGAAGGAAAGGGATCAAAGAATATTCCTTATCCTACCTAGGTTTATATGCCAACATAGTAGGATCGTAGTTGTGGTAATATGTGGGGTCGGTCAAAGTCATGTCATTGGAGGTAATCAGTACTCAGGTTAAGGTATACTTTGATTGGGATGGTATCAAAGGTATATTCCCCTTTTAACATGGGTTTGCATGCTGACCCATGATACTTGAAAGGGTTTCAAGGTACATCATCAGAATTTATGATTCAGAGTCCAATAGATCCTAAATATGTTAGAACCCTTATGGAGGAGGTATCAAAATAATATTCCCTTTTTAACCCAGATCTGTGCGTTGACCCCTGAGTGTTATTAATACTTTAATGTTCATCATCGGAGTTTATAATTCGGAGTTAAAAATTCCCCAGAAATTATAGGACCCCAATGGAGATGGTATCAAAGGTATATTATATTTCTCAAGAAATGTGCTATCTTGATAGACAGGTAGATAAAGAGTCATGCAATCATCATTGAGTGAGTTTATGACTAATATCAAGATGACAAATTGTAATATTATCGTCACATGAATTATGTTGACCTGCTGGCTTCAGAATTTGAGTGTTTATCCCTAACCGATTATTAGTTGTCAATTGGAAGACTAACAAATACAATGTACACCTGAGATATCAGAGTAAATGAGTCAGAGTCGATAGTTATTCGTGAGGGAAAATACTCCAACAGAGATGATTTCGATAGAATCCTTTCCGATTTGGCAATTGAAAAAGTGTAAGAGTTATTTTGATCTCAAATCAAACTTAGGTGAAAAAGGAGTACATGTGAGGTTCCTTGAGCATATTAAGTTGAATATAGGGCTCCTGTTCCTGCAGTGAGTGGATTAAATGATACATTTTCAGGAAGGAATGTTGATTGACATAGCAAGGAGATAATTTTTTGACTATGATCTACGGATAGTAATGAAAGGAAGGATTCATAGACTGTATAAGCAACAGGAAAAAGTTCTCCGTATCAACACATTTTCCATCAAGTAGAAATATAGTACCTTATAAAAAATTTATAATAGGGGGAACCCATTTTTTTTAAATTAGTTGTTGTGGGGAGCCACCACATAGCTCTAGGGAAAACTATATAGGAATCTAGCCCCTCTAGATTTCTTGGATCAAGGGTAGATCCAAGGGAGATATGGATTATCCCTAGGCTAAATTCATCTGTAATAATAAGGTGTCTACCTTCTATAATATTATTGAAAAAGAATTCATGGATTTCCCCACATGTGTGAGTAATGGGGGTTAACATGGCATCTAATCATACCATGGTGGTCAACAAGGTAGGTCAACTTGTGGGAGGCATAACTTTTGCATTTGATCTTCGATTGAGGTGATTGTTTCACAAATGGAAATGTATCAATGTGTAGAACACCCTTAAGGGTGGGTGCCAAATTTATAGACCCTATATTCCCCCAAAAAATTCATTTAATGAGTCAAAATGGCTCTAGATGGTTCTAGATCCCAATTTTCGAAACTAGGACCTGTCACTAAAATGGTCCTACAAGTTGATTCATCTTATATTTTCCACCCAAAAAGTACCAAGATATATGAAAATTTATATGATGATACAAACCAGATAATACCTCCCCAATTTTACACAATTTTTGAATCAACATGGATGAAAAAGTATACTATTGATCCAATCCATATGCCCCTGTATTGTATCTATAGAATTCCTATACAAAATTGTGTCTTCCACCAAATCTACCTAAGAATTTGGTGTTAAGTCCTATATGGAGGTAGGACCTACTCCTCTTCTTGATCCAACATGGAAGGCTCATAGAGTTTCAAATTCTCCACATTCACTACTGACTAAATGTGCATGTATGGGGGTAGCCTGAGTCTATAGGCATCATCCCCCACCTTCTCCAATACCTCAAAAGGGACACACTGTGGAGCCTTGATATTCTTACAGGGACCTTATAGTATTTCCTTTTACAACTGAAACCAAACTCTATCTACCACTTTGAGTGACTTCTCAGTTTTGTATTGATCATGTTCGACCTTGTAACTTTCTTGTGACTTCTTCAACATCTCTTGTACTTGAAGATGTATCTGTTTGATATTTTAAGAAAAATTCTCTATTTTCAACCCTTCTCCCATGGTGTCTCCTCTCATTCCTCCTTGTTATCTATAAACAAAATCTAAGGGAAAGGATGGAAAATATCCAAAGTGAGTTTCATAAGGGTAGTTACCAATAGGAATACGGAATACTCTATTATAAGAGTGTTGAATGTAGATTATATTTTCATTCCAGGTCTTTGGATGATTCTAATTGTAACCCCTAAAAAATTGTACCAACATCCTATTGACTACTTTTGTTTGACCATCTATCTGTGGATGGAATTTTGTAGATATATTCAACTTAATTTCCATCTTTTCCCAAAGGGTAGTCCAAAAGGCATTGATAAATCTAGTATCCCTATATGTGATGATGCTCCTTGGTATCCCAAAGTGCACCCAAACCTATTCAAAGAACATGTTTCTCGCTTATTTTCCTCCAATGGTATTTTTACAAGGCATAAGAATGAACAAATTGTTAACCTGTCAACTACCATAAAATTATAATCATGTCCCTTCCTTGTTGTTGGTAAACCTACCATAACATGCATGTAAATGTTTTCCCAGGGTTGAGTGGGTATAAATAAAGGATGGTATATACCTTGATTCATTTTACTAGGTTTGTTGGTATAACAAAGTATGCATCCATTAATATACCATGCTACATCTTATTTCCTTCTGGTATAGTACACATACCTTTGTAAGTTAGCAACTGTCTTCCCAACATAAAAATGTCTTGCAATATTGGAGGTGTGAGCCTCTCTCATAAGTTGTAATATTTCACCTTTAGGAACATAGATATTGTTTAGATTGTAGAGAAACCCATTTTGGAGATGATGGTTAACATTGTTGTTACATTCTTCTATATGAATTTGTCCTTGTGTCTACTAAACCACCTCTTTGAAGTCCTCATATTCTGTGTATGCCTCTTTGTATGCATCATGGTTAAAAGGATCCATGTGCATAAGAGTTACCGAGGCTGTAATATTATATGTGGGTGGCCTTGAAAGCCTATTTTCCAACTTATTAATCTTCCCTTCTTAGACTTGATGACTAGATGAAATTGTTACAAAAAGCCCATCCACTTGTAATGTCTAGTTTATTGCATCTTACTCTATGCCTACAAATACTTTAGTGGTGGGTGATCAATGTGTATACTAGTTTCCTTTACCATTAGATAGTTCTTCCACTTCTTGAACCAAGGCATACAATGCCTTATCATATGTAGGGTAGTTCAAAACTCCCCCATGAAACATCTTGAAATGATAGTGTACTAGTTTACCTCCTTGCATCAAAATTGCTCCCATAGGATACCCACTTTCATATGCTTGCAATTCAAAGGGATTTTGAAAGTGGGAAAATGAAAGAATTGGGTCTGATCTTTTATTTTATCTCCTTAAAATATTTTTTCTAATTCTTTCCCCACTAGAAACTCTTACTGCTCATTGTTATGGAATGGGGTGGTGTAGTTATGGTGGAAAAGGATGATATGAACTTATGTAGGTACTATTTTTCCCCCAAAAAGATCTTAAATTTAGTGACATTAGTAGGAACTGGCCATTTTATGATGTCCTCCATATTTGTTGGATCTATATTGAGCTCCCCTCCACCAATCACATACCCCAAATACACCAACAACTACTAAACAAACTCACATTTATTGAGGTTATATAGTAGTTGGTTCTTTTTTAGAGTCTCTAACACCTACATGAGATGTGACATGTTCTCCTCCTAGGTATATCTATAAACCAACATATAATCCAAATACACTACAACAAATGAATCTAAATATGGGCACAATACATCATTAATTAGTCTCATAAATGTAGCTAGTGCATTACATAAACCAAATGACATTACCAACTATTCATACAAACTTTCCTTTTCTTGAAGGTGGCATTCCACATGTCTTATTATTTGACACATACATGGCGGTATCCCAATTTGAGATCCAACTTGGTGCAGTACTTGGCATGTTGAAACTAGTCTAACAAATCATTGATCCTGGGTATCGAGTATTGATTCTTGAGTGTAATCGTGTTCAAATATATTTAGTCGATAAACATATACTAAATACCATCCTTTTTTGGGTATGATGATGATAGGTGACCCAAAAGGTCAATTTATTGGTTGAATCACTCTTTTCTTTAGAAGCTACTGCAAATACTTCTTCATTTCATCTGCTTCCAAAAAACGTAGTCTATACAACCTAATATTTGGTAATAGTGAACCAGGAAACAATTGTATCTCATGCTCCACATACCTATAAGGTGGCATCCCTTTACTATACTAGAATAATCCTCTATGTGTCTATAGAAACTCCTTCAAATGTTGTTTTTTATATTTAATATGTCCCTCTAAGGATGTCTTTACCATTACCAATTCATCACCCATCTTATTCTCTCTTAAGAAAAGAAACACATATTTCTTATTGGAACTAATCAACTTTTTGGCTTGGTTGGCACTTACTAGTGATATCTTTGATTTAACTTTGTGTGTGTTTATAATGCAGGACTTTGCATCCTTTATCAAGCGGTTATATGTTTATCTCCACGTGAATATCACATCCCTCATATACATGTAGGGGATTTCAATTTCTACACAAAACACGTCAAGGGGTACTACATCCAAATCCAATTCATCAATAAAATTTGCACTTACACTAAATTTGAGCTTACATTGTTTCATGACCTTTATTTTTGCATCCTTTTTCACCCACCCCAAAAATTATCGACCTGGATGATCATGATCCTATAACCCAAACTTACTAACTAGATCGACTGCTATGAGATTGGCTTGCGAACTGAAATTGAATAAAGTATCTACCTTGGTATTCTTGACCTAGATCTTGATATGGAAGAGTTTTTTGATCTCCTTCTCTTCCTTGTGAATAAGGATACTCATATTCACCTCCTTCTTCACTAAAGTACCTGCAGTATTCCCATCCAGATCTAAGTTTCTCTCTACCTGGTTGCTTGAATATGTGGCTAGAAGGTTATTTTTTTGGAATCCTTCTTATGGTTCTTAGGGTTCATATCTGGATCTAATTTCCAACACTTTTCTTAATTGTGACCAATGATATTTCATGGTTACAGTGGTTAATTGGATCCTTGAATTGATGTGAAATGGCTATCATATTCCTTTATTTCCCTTTCCACTTCATGTTTCCTTCCTTGGAAGTGTCTGATGTTCTTTTTGTTTGGACCCACTTGGTTTTCCTTTGTTGTGGCCTATATTTTCTAGATATTGTTCTTGCACACATGGCTCATAAACTATCCTAGGCTTGAAGAGAATCACTTTATTTCATAAATGATTTTGTATACCCCCTAATACTTGAGGAATAATTTTGGGTTCTTGGGAGAGATACCTAGCATGATAGCCATATTCCTGAATTTGGTGGTTGACTCTTGCACACTATATCGATTCCTTTTCCTGAAGTAATGTCAACAGATCCATTGGTCCTCTACATACCCAATAGGGTAGAAATGAGACTTAATGAGGGTTTTGAAATCCTCCCACTTAGTTATTGGTGGATCACCCTCCAACATAAGTGTCTATGTGTGACTTTCCAACTAGGTTAATGCATGGCCCTCTAATTTCAATCTAGCAAATGAAATGTTCTTCTCTTCCACTATATGGTGGACAATGAAATAAACATGTAACTATTGAAACCAATGATTCAAATTTATTGCATCAATATAACCTTGGTATGTCTTGATATCCACTTTCACTTCCATTTTAAATAAGGACTATGAAGGGGTAATGCCACTAGAACTTGGATTCTGTTTCTCGATCTCTTCCTTGACTCATTTTCTCAATCTTTATTTTCTCCTAGTTTCCCCTCTGATATGATCTTCAAGTTAGAGACTCCAGGCTCCCCTAATAGTCTGATCTTTCTTGCTAGAGTCTCCATGAGGAGGGAAACATTGTGAGATATATCAACAACTTTCTCTTTCATCCTTGCAAATCTCTCTTTTACCGTATCTTGAGGGTTGTTGTGAACCAACTTATATGCCATGGCTATGGTTTTGCAACCTTATTTTTAAGACAATTCTTAGATCCTTCAACTTTCCATAAATACCCAAAAGAAAATTGTTGCTCTGATACCAATATGATCTATAAACTGCCATGGATATTCCACTAGAATGTTTCATAACAACAGATCTTATAATATTATTAAATCTTTTTTTTATCCAAATTAATTTCTTATATCCCAGATGACTGATTAATATCTTACTGCTTGAAATTATGAAAGTAACTAAAATATGAAAATGAAAGAAATGAGAAAAAAAACACACCATACACACAAATTAACATAAGATATATATTTGGAAACCTAATATGTGAGAACACCTAGATAGAAGGTGAGGCCTATGCTCTTCTCTCTTTTCTTCAAATGAAAATACAAAGAAAGAGGCACTCACTTTGGAGTTTCCTTTAACATTGTGGAATGTATGGCTACTATAGAATCTCTCCTCGTCTGTTATTACCTGAAAATAAAAATCCTATATTCTCTGCTCAACTATGTAACAAATATAATGCTAAACAATGGAATCCCTTCTCCTTCTAGTGGCCTAGTATCCCAATAGCCATCTAGGGTTAGGATTTTTACTTCCCCATCCCTCAATTAGTGATACGGTTTAGACCTTGTAAAATATTATTTGAATTACACACGTGGATAGCCTGACATGTGTGAGTAATGGGGGCTAACATGGCATGCACTTGTACCACGGTGGTCAACAAGGTAGGTCAACTTGCGAGAGGCATAACTTTCTCATACGACCCTAATTGAGGTGATTTTTGCACAATTTGAAAGGTCTCGGTGTGTAGAACACCATCAAGGGTGTGGGTGTAAGTTTTTTATGTTGTGTCCCAAAACTATCTATTCAAATCTTGTAAATGGCTTTGGAAGGTTCCACACCCCAATTTCCCAAATTAGGAGATATTACTAAAATGGTCTTGCAAGCCAATTCCTCCAATTGTTTCCACCAAAAAAGTATGAATATAGATGAAAACTTATATGATGATCCAATATGGATCACTAATTCTACATATGAACTTATTTTCCTTCAATGCATCACTTGAGGAATTTGTCCTCGCTTAAATTTTTCTATATACAATATTTAATGGTGACGTTGGAAAATGTACAAAATAGATTTTGAAAGGGGACTTACTAGTGGAAGTGTGCACAACCCTATTATATGAATGTTGTATGTAAACTAAATTTTGATTCCTTGTCCTTGGGTGATTTTGACTGTATTGTCTCAAAAGCTAACGCAAAGTCCTATTTACTACCTCCATTTACTACCCATTAGCTTATGGGTGAAAGGAAATATATATCTTCAATTTTATATCCAAATTATTCCACAATGAAGTTTGAAGTATATTGATAAACCTAGTATCTCTATCATAAATGATACTCCTTTAAATATGAAAGTGCACCCAAACCGTTTCAAAGAAAAATCTTGCAAATTCTTTTTTTTTATGATATTTTTAGAATACACAGGAATGCACATATTAGTGAAGATATATACTACCACATACATGCATTGATTTCCTCACCTAGTCCTTAAAAAATCCCCAAAAATTCCATGGATATTCTCTCCCCTTTCCCTATAAGGACTAGGAGTGGATTGTATAGGCTTTCGAATATGTTACTTGTATTCTTGGTACAACATAAAATATAACCTCTAATAAACCTGACTACTTTTTCTTGCATCTTGGGATAATAATCATTCCTTTACAAGCTATACATAGTATTTCTGACACCAAAATGACCAACAACATTGGAGATGCGACCCTCCTTATCTATTGTACTATTTTTCTGTCTGATGCACAAAGCTTCCCCATCTTGTAGAGTAATCCATCTTGGACATGGTAATCAACATCTTGTTAATCAATATGACCCTACATGTGGTGATACACACCCATGATGTCCTCATCCTCTACAATATTTATTTTGTATTCATCATGGATGAATGAATATACATGCATAGTGGCCCCATAATATCATAGAATATCATCCAACTTGTTGGAAATTCCCTTTTTATAATTTAATCATTAAATGAAACTATTTCACAAATTCCATCCATTTAAAGTGTCATTCTCACTAGAGCTTACTCTAAGTATATAATAATGCATAGGTTGGTGATTAATATGGATAATGGTATCCTTGATTGGAAACCAAGGCTTCCACTTATTCATTAATTGGGCCAAGTGACAAAGTTCCTTGAAACATGTAGGATCATTTTTAATACTTCACCATAAAATAAATCCTCATGATATAATATTAGTCTCCCTGTTACATTAACATTACCCCAATAGAATATGAATTAGCATACATTTGTTCTTCAAATGACTTCTACAAGCTAGGTAGTGACAGGGCCAAGGATTTAGTAATATTCTACCTCAATTCTTCAAATTATTTTTATCTATTCTTACCCTACTAGACACCATTTGCACTAGTTTCTACAAAATGAATTGGTTCTACAACCATCGAATATGATGCTATGAACTTTCTTAAAATATGTAGTATCCTTGACAAAATTCCTATTTTTTGTGGAACAAGTAGGCATAGGACATTTAAGGATGGCCTCTATCCTTGTAGGACTAATATTCAATTTGCCTCCACCAGCCACACTCTCCAAGTAAACCAAGCAATTCCTAGCATACTCACACTTCTTTATTTTTTCTAGCTATTAATGTTTCCTAAGTGTCTATAACACTCAATTCATGAGTACCATATGCTCCTCCCAAGTATAATGTAAAAAAATAATCTTGGAATGAATGTAACACATCATTCATTGAACACATGAAAGTAGTCGATGGATTACACAAACTAGAATGCATTACTAAGAATTCCTACAAACCTTACTTCATCTTTGATTAAGAGATATTGGTTTCCCTTGTCATAAAGAAGGGGGAGCTTATATATCTTTATAGACTACAAAACACTACACCATAGCCATCAAAATTCAAAATATTGAATTCTAATGCATTAATAAAAGTTGCACCAATAAAAAAATATAAGCATACACATTTAGCAACTTCTAAGTCTAAATCCTTATTCACATATCCTAGTGGATGAGGGTGATCAAGAATCTCTAAACCCATATTATTTGTGAGGTCCTCTATAATGAGGTTTTTGAACTTATGCTTATGATGAGATGGGGGGGTGAATAAATATAAGATACTTTTTACTTCAAATGTTCATTCATCAACCATTAATTAACTTTAAAACAATAAATTCATGTAAACTTAGATCACAATACACATAGTTCAATTTGGAAACCCTTGTGGGAGAAAACCACAAAA
>JASDQU010305477.1:119561-136768 GCA_032191745.1 Picea mariana | reverse complement strand
ATGTGTAGGACTAAAGGCCACCATAAGGAAAAATGCCCAGCCTTTGCGTAGTATTTTATGACTAGAGCACTGAACCCATTACCAAGAGGAGGGTACTATGAAATATGAAAGAAATGGGGACATAATCTGCCTAATTTTCCATTTCTATAGAAATAATAGAGTACAGCCATAAATTTATTTTTAACTTATGCAAGTCAGTAGGGAAGGAAGAGAAGGTCTACCACACATTCAACCTAATGAGAGAGTACACTTTATATATGTATAGAATTCAAGAGGAAAATAATGTGACACAAGGAGGCATTCCACATTATAAAAATACGAGAGGATTTATTCCAGGAGGCTGAGGAGGATTTGGCAGAAGTCGAGGAAGAGGGGGTTTTGGTAGAGGATGTAGAGGACCAATAATTTAATACAATTGTAATCAATTGGGGAAATTAGCTCATGACTTCCCGAATATTTTTACAACTTGCACGTATTGTAGAGTACTAGATCATGCGACAAAATATTGTTCGCAATTACTTGCAAAGTGGCAGGCAAGAGGGAATCAAAATTAGAACCTGAATTAGAATGTACAAAAGATATCAATGGAGAAGTGTGACGAAGGACCCATAATAGTAGTTGTCACGCTTGGAGGAGCTAGGACAAGGGATGATGTGATGAATAAAGGGATGCAGATTGAGAAATGGGTAAGGAAATAAGTAGGAGATACTATGTTGATGTTTGATTCACAACAACAAAAAAAAGATGTATCACCAAACAAGGAAGGAGATACTAGGATTGGATTGGATAACATCGACATCATCTGCACCTCCTGTGGTTGACATGCCTTTAGTATATAATCGTACTATCGTGGAATGGATGCTTCAACAGGTAAGTACTTAGAAAGAATTTCTGAAAAATTGTTTAGAATTGATGAAATATGAAACTGCACTGAATGCATTACGTGGAATGATTGATTATTGTGTGCAAGAAAGGGAAGTTCCCATCGTGTAGAGGGTAGTGAATCAGGTGTTGCACAATAAGAGGACAAGAGGAGAGTTTAGAATAAGTGTGCATATTAGGTAATATGACGTGGAAAATGTCATTTCAGACTTGGGTTCTGATGTAAATGTTTTACTAAAGAAAACATGGGAAATTATGGGGAAGACAAATTTAATTTGGTCTCCCATCCAGTTAAGATTGGCGAACCAACACAAGATAGTACCAATTGGCTAATTGATAGGGGTACCTATGAATATATATGGGGTGTGTAGTATAGAATATTTCTAATTTATGGAGATCAAGGATGATCGTCAACCACATCCAGTGCCAATGGGGCTTGAATGGGCCTTTGAAAATAAGGTAGTTATTAATATGAAGAAAAGGGAAATGATCTTTGAAGTAGGGGAATTGAAGGTTACCACACCATCGGATCCAACAGAAGGAAAACGATATATAGAAACATATAAAGGGAATGAAATTGAGAACCTTTATAATATGAATGCGAAAATGGATGAATATGTTAATACAAATATAGATGGTGCATTATCTCATGTGCGTCAGATTTAGAGGAAGGTTTGGAACAGTCACAACAAAGGATGCATGAAGTATTAACCAGATAGTGTGCATGGATTACACAATCATTGTGTTGGATTAGAATGGAGTTATGTGACCTACCAAAGTATGATGGTTTGAATGACATAGGATTTTTTTTAAAGGCGTTTGATTTGCAGATAACCGAACAACAAATATTGTTTCCATTAGATGTTGTCTTGAAGGCCACTCCAGCCATATGGTGGGATTCACATAAAGAAGGAGTAGAAGATTGGCAATAGTGTAAAAGATTAATGCCAGTTAGATTTGGCACTGAGGTTGATTATATTCCGTAGAAATATACAGGAGTAAGTGACCCGATAGACCATATTGTGTAGTACAAAAAGATATGAAGTTCAATACCGTATAAGGAATGTATGAATAGTTTCTTGCATACATTGGATACATTCCCCAATAACCGGTACCTAGAACTAGAAATGTGCAAAGAAACAACAAATTGGGACGAGCTAACTCAAAGGATTAAGATAAAATTTACTTTTGAAAATGAATCGCCATTAGTAGATGGAAGTTTTAATGCCATTAGAAACGAGGTTTTTTCAGTAGAAGGGTCGATGGATGTAGTACTCATGTGTAGTACGAATCTTCTGTGAAAGTTCATGAAATACTAAAATGTTATAATGTTGCTAAAGAAGATCGGGATGAGGAAGTTCCAAGAAATATACAAATACCTGAAAATGAGAGGGAACGCGTAGTATAAGGTCCAGAGATTGTATCTGTTGTGTATGCACAACCATTAAGAACGGATAAGGTGAATATTGGTACAAAATAGAATCCAAATTTTCCACAGATAGGTGACTACTGGAATGATGAAACTGTGTAAAATATTATAGACTTACTTACTCAGTATCAAGATCTATTCCCAGCCATGTTTTCATAAATGAAAGGGATAGCTAGTGAGCTAGGAGAAATGAAGATCCATTTGAAACCAAATGCTAAGATAGTAAGACAATAACCCTACAGAATGAAACTGAAGTATAAAGAGAAGGTAAAGGAAGAGATAGACCAAATGTTAGAAGCGAGAATCATTGAACTAATAGTAGAATCAGAATGGATAAGTACAATGGTAGTAAAATATAATAAAACTATGGGAATCAAAATTTGTGTATACCTAAGAAAGCTAAAGGATGCATGTCTGCATGATCCATTTCCAACACCTTTTACAAATGAAGTGCTAGAGAATGTAGGGGGGAAGGAGGCCTAATCTTTCATGGATGGATTCTCAAGATATCACCAGATATAGATTGTGCAGGAAGATAGGCATAATACTACCTTTGTGACAAAGTGGGGAAGCTACCAGTACACAATGATGCCTTTTGGGCTGAAGAGTGCACCTGCAATTTTATCGAGAGTAGTTTTCACAACCTTTAGGAATTTATTCATAAGTTCCTTGAAGTTTATTTAGATGATTGGACTATGTTTATTCTATTAAAATATCATATATAAGTAGTGAGATTAATGTTGGATAGTTGTAGACAATGCCAAATTTCATTGAATTTGAAAAAATGTATTTTATGTGTGCCTTTTGGAATTTTGTTGGGCCATGTGGTATGTAAGCAAGGAATACTAGTGGGTCCTACCAATGTTGCAATTATTATGGTTTTACCACCACCTACATCAGTATGACAATTAATAGAAACACAGGGCCATATAAGATAATATAGGAAGTTCATTAAAGGATATGTGTAGATTACAACACCCATGGAGAAGTTTTTGAAGAAAGAAGCTAAATTCCAGTGGAATGAGGACTGCTAGAAAGATTTGGACACATTCAAGAAGAATTTAGTGACTTTGCCTATTTTGATATTCATAGATTGGAAGAAGGAATTTCATGTTCATTTGGATGTCTTATCCATAGCTTTAGGCGTTGTATTATCTCATCCAAGAGAAAGTGAGTTAGACCACCCAATTTCATTTTCTAGAAGGAAGTTGTCAACAACATAAAAGAACTACACTACAATAGAACGAAAGGGGTTGGTAATGGTGTATGCACTACATAAGTTTAGACATTATTTGTTGGGTTCTCATTTCAAGATGTATACAAACCATTCTTCACTGAGTGTTGGGGGGGGATAATTTGCAGATGGTTAATTTCTCTCCAAGAATATCAATTTGAAGTCATCATTAAGCCAAGAAAATTGAATGCAGGACCAGATCACTTATGGCGCATTCTATCAGGAGAAGATGCAAGGAATTTGGATGATAGTTTACCAAATGTGCATTTATTTGCAGTTCAAATGGTGGAAGACTACTTCACAGACATTGTGCAATTATTAAGTACATGAATGGCTCCATTGGACATGATAGTTTCACAAAAGAAACAATTAGTGGCTAAGGTAGTAGACTATCAGCTAATCATAGGAAACTTATATAAGTTAGGTGTATATGGGATATTAAGAAAACATGTGTTAGAGAATGAAAGGCCAATGATACTATCAGAAGCACATGAAGGTATTGCAGGAGGACACTACGCAGGTAAATATGTTAGAATGTAATGGATGTGCTCACTTAACCATAGACAATATAGCAATATTTTCACCCAACCATAGGTCAAATCCACCCTTGAGCACCTTAACCTTGATAGAGAATGATTCCAGAAGAAAACCTAGGCTTAATAGCCAAACAAGGTGGCACACCTCTCTCCAAGGATAGTGCACTAAGCAAGAATAACCAAAATATGCCAAGAAGAAATTCCAAACCATAACCAAGAGAGAGTCCAAGCCAAAACCAAAATCTGCTAGTTGCAGCACCTGCAACTCTTCTTCAAACTTGTGCACCATTGTCTTATGCAGTTATGAGAGGTGAGTACAAATGAGCTCAAGAACCCTCTATTTATAGTCCTCCAAGTCACTTAATTGGGCCGAATTATTCTCTTGGAGGCTAACAACTTAATATAAATCATTCTCTTGAGCCGACTTGTCTTCTAGGGTTATTAACCAACTATTTAGGGTTTCTTCTTGCTTTCTGGAATATTATATTCTCGTCAAGGTTACACGTGAAGGTAAATACCTCCCGTGGCTACCATAATATCAACACTCCCTCCTATATAGGGAGGTATTGAAGGCAATGGTCTTTAGCACAAACATACCATTGAACCAGTAACATCATCATAGTCGTGTAGACTATCTCATGATTAGATCACGAGCACCATCATCACTATCAACATCAGTTGAAAATATCAACTGCATCATCTCTCGAAACCATACTCTATCTGAGTAATCAGACATGATGCTGAATAAGTCACTCACTTCAAGGAGTGATACAAGGACCATTCTTCTATACATCCTAGAAGAATGACTATCCCAACAGATGATAAAATCTATGCCATGGACTACAGAGACCATTCATATAGAAATCTCAATATAGGACTATTTTCTAATCAAGTTATAGAGATTTCTCTCAACCTATATGCCTTAGAAAATATTGTTCTTGAACCATATTCCTAATCAGGCACAATTTGTTCCATAGGAAAATACTAGTCCATGACATGTCAACAAACTGTCAACCTAGACCATTCTCCATAGAGAGAATACCTGTCCTCCAACAATCTGTTCTATCTGGACCATTCTCTGCCTGGAGAATGTTTGTCCACAAGCACACTGACTATCTATCTAGCTGATAATCATTTTCAACACTACTGATAGTCTACGTGGAAAATAGAACAATGTTATTCAATAGAACACACATGTGTCTATCCATAGTAGTACACAACTACAATAAAATGGTACACTACCACACCCAATAGCACACAACTACTCAAAAAGTGACACATAGTCAGAACCAGTGGAACAAATCCACCACAGTAGCATACATCTACTGTCCAGAGACATACAATCTCCATAGAAATCATATCATCTGATATCAACCTGCACAGAAAAGCAATGTCATGATATAAACTGAATCATCTGGGCCATTCTTCCACTCACATTTGTGATATCTGGAAGAGCATATGCCCTTAGAAGGTAAAACATCAATCATGAGCTACTAGACTATTCTTCTCAAGCATAGACAAATAATTTTCCTTATTTCTGAGCCTTGACCATTCACCTATCTGGGCCACTCCTCTGACACTAAACAAAGTGCAACCTGGAGAGAATAAGTCTGCCATAGAGAATGCCTGTCCCTGATTGTTAAACATGGACCATTCACCTATATGGGCCATTCCTCCAACACTAAACAAAGTGAAACCTAGAGAGAATGAATCTGCTCTAGGGAATGACTATCCAGACCATTTCCTAAGGAAATGACTGTCTTACACCAACCTCCAAAACGAACCATTCTTCGAAACTGCTCACAACTGTGAGCTTTGAAAGAATTATTGTCCGACAAGGTGGACCAGTGTTCTTGACCACTACTGAGAGTGATCGTCAAGAAGAAAGAATGTCCTAGACCATTCCCCCACACTGGCCACAAGGGGAATTGTTGTTTATGGTACATCAACAATCCATCGAACCATTTTCATTATGAAAATGACCATTTGATCTGGACCATTTTCCAAACTGGAAAATGCCTATCCGTCTGAAATCTCAAACCACTTTCCGAATTGGAAAGGAACTACTCGTCCTGGACCATTTTTCGAACTGAAAAATGACTGTCCATAAATCAATAACACATCAGTGTTGCCTCCCAACCTTGGAGTCATCTCTTCTCTTTTCAATAAGGAAGTCATCTCCAAGAGCTCCAACTTGTTTCTTGAGTACGCAAAATCTTTCATCTTGGACAAAGGCTTTACCAAAATATCTGCTTATCAAGGAGAATGTAATGCTTGATCTGAATGTACTTTGGTCTTTCTGGAACACTTATTTTCTCTGAAGGCTTCATATAGCTATGATAATTATAGTATTTTATAGTTGGAATCATCGTGGCAAGGGTCAAACTGAAACATGTCCAAGTGGTACTTCTTCTGTCATCATGAGAGTTTGTCATGGATTAGCAATCCATCATCCTAAACTTCCGAGTAACTATTCTGATACAATATCTTTGTTATAGAATTTTTTCACCACGCTTTTTCTATTCATTGGAGACTCTCCACCAAGTTGTTGGAATCTATACAATATCTTATTACATCTGCACACAAGAGTCTCTTTCTAGTATACCTCAAAAACCTTGAGGTTTCTCTACATATACTTCTTTATTCAATTACTATGTTGAGGAGAACAGTCCTTACATTCATCTGATGTGAATTCCAACCCATGGATATTGCAGAAGATATAATGGCTGATGTAGAGGTATGTATGGTTTACTGGAACAAGAAATCATCATAGTCTTCTCCCTCCATCTGGGAGAACCTCTAGTTATGAATCTCACAATGCTTCTATTCATAAGTATTTCATACATTGTTCTTCATCACAACTTCTATTTCTTCTGCTTGATTTCTTCTAGTGGATTCAAACCAATATGGTAGTCTTGTGATTCTTGATATAGTGATTGGTTGTTCTATATTTTCTTTCTATCTTGGAATCTTCATGTTCTTCCTCATGTTTTTGTTTAGCTCTTGGGTCGATGAAGTTTTCTATAGATTCCATGCCTTGAAGTTTCCAACTTCTTCCTTTCATCATAGGATCATGGATGTGGATGGAAAACTAGGGATACTTTAAGGATTATTTTTTAAGAGGAATTTTTCTAAAGTCAAACTAAACATGTGATGCTTTTCATGGTTGCTACCATTGATGGGAACATCGATAGATACTACATAATATTCAATGGATCATATTATCTAGGGTTATCTCCCTCCTAATCCTTTCTTCATGCATGAATGCATGCACTTCTTTTGGAATTATATAATCGTCTCCCTCCATATAAGAGAGTCCACGCTTCTGTCTGCATATTTATTTCTTTATGAAAAGCGTCACAAGTCTCTTTATAATTTCCTCTTGAATGCTGACTTCTTTATGTTTTTACTTCTTCCAGGTTTCTTCAAGTTTCATTCTGATTTCGGTAGTTGTAATAGCTTCCATAGGAATTGTTACCAAGGATTCTCAATGTACTTCATCTTTCCATGTGCATTGCTTGTCTTAGAGTCATCATGATATCAATTCTTATCTTGTTATTCTTCCATAGGTATTGTTTCTCTTTGAACATCTTATCTTCTAAGAAATAGATATGCAAGATATGTACATAAACTATGTAAACATGGTATGTACGAGAACTATGAAGAATATTGTTACCTTGTCTTAGAAGAAGAAGTTTGTTTTATCCTAATTGGTCTTCTTTGAGGGTTTCCTTTCTTCGAAAACTGATGCCTCATGTGTTTCCTTCCTTTTCTTTAGCTCAAGACAATGATTCTTGTAGTGACCATATTTTCGACAATTGAAGCATTGTATTTTTGACATATATTTCTCTTGATTTGGCTTCTTCTTTGAGCCAAACTTCCTTTTAATCCTGAAATTCTTGAACCTTACTGTGAAGGCTTGATCATTGTATTTCTTTTGGGGTTTCTCTTTTGTACTAATCCTTGATTCTTCTTGTGCACAAATATTCCAAAGTTCTTCAAATGTAGGATACTCCTTCCTTGTGTTCATGCTTGCAGAAAATGCATCCCATGTCTTGGGAAGACCATTGAGTACTATTTACCAATTCCTTCTCTAAAATGATATCTTCAGTAGCTTGTAGTTGATCTCTTAAATGAGAGATCCTCAAAAAGTATGATGTTATGTTTTCATCATCATTCATTTTCATGTCATGGAGCTCATTCTTCAAACTCATTACCTATTCAATGTTTCTGACTGAGAAGATGTTTGTTAGGGCATCGTACATATACTTAGATGAGTCAAGATGGGAGATGTAGGGTATCAAGTGGTATTTTATAGAGTCCACTATGATACTCATGCCATTGATGTCACTGTCTTTGAACTTCTCCAAAACTAAAATGTTCTGAGGTTCCTTCTCTTTCCCTTCTTCGAATTGTGGTTCCATGATCTTTCCTTTCACGATGTCCAACACCTTATTCTTGGAAAGGATGAGGTCAATCCTTGTATTTCATTCTCTGAAGTTAGAATCCCCTTATAACTTGTTTTCTGATTTCATGGAGTAAGTCATAACTGCTTTGACTTGGTCAACCCTTGATTTTTGACCAAAAACTCAAACTTGACGTCTTAGCTTTTTGAGAGTACCATAAGATGTGATAGGCTAAGGTGAACTAGGCTATCTTGAAATTATGTCAATCTCTTCACTTAAGGTGCCTCAACAAGAGGGTTAGGGTTTCGTTGTTGTAGCAAAAACTGGCTCCAACTGAAACTATAACTGAAAAAATCCTCCCAATCTATCTTCCAGTGGTTAGACTCTCCGAACATAGTGTGGGCCCATAACCTCTTAGAATATAATGGATGTGCTCGTTTAACCATAGACAATATAGAAATATTGTCACCCAACCATAGGCCGAAACCACCCTCGAGCACCTTAACCTTGAAAAAGAATGATTATGGAAGAAAACCCTAGGCTTAATAGCCAAACAAAGTGGCACACCTCTCTCCAAGGATAGCGCACTAAGAAAGAATAACCAAAAGAGGCCAAGCAGAAATTCCAAACCATAACCAAGAGAGAGTCCAAGACAAAACCAAAATCTAAAAGTTGCAGCAGCTGCAACTGCAGCTCTTCTTCAAACTTGTGCACCACTGTCTTATGAAGTTATGAGAGGTGAGTACAGATTATCTCAAGTGCCCTCTATTTATAGTCCTCCAAGTCACTTAACTGGGTCGACTTCTTCTCTTAGAGGCTAATAACTTAATACAAATCATTCTCTTGAGTCGACTTGTCTTCTAGGGTTATTAACCAACTATTTAGGGTTTCTTCTTGCTTCTCAAAATATTCTATTCTTGTCAGGGTTACATGTGGAGGTAAATACCTCTCGCAGCTACCATAATATAAACAAAAGAGACATCACAAAAGATTTTGTGTGCAGGTCTCTAGTGGCCCACACTTCATAAGGATGATAAAGAATATTTCCAGTCACGTGATGTTTGTCAAAGGGTTGGAAAGCCATCCAGAAGGGAAGAGATGCCCTTCCATCCACACGTTACACTGCAATATTTTGATAAATGGGAAATAGACTTAATTGGACTGATCAATCCACCAACCAGGAGATCATGAGATAGGTATATAATCACTACGACAAATTATTTGACTAGATGGAAAGAAATAACACCAGTTACAGACTACAGCGCAGATATTACTATTCAATTTCTATTTGAGAATGTCATTAAAATATTTGGATTCCTGTGCATTTTATTGACTGATCAAGGGACACACTTACTGAATAATACAATTACAACATTGACTAAGGAGTTTCAAATTCACCATCATAGGAGCATGTCGTATCACCCTTAGGAAAATGGGACAGTATAATCCTTGAAATAAAATTTTAGAGAATGCTCTGAAAAATATCTTCAACATAGGAAGGGATGATTGGGACTTGAGGATCCCTGCAGTATTATGGGTATATATGACTACAATAAAAAAGTTCATAGGATAGAAACCTTTTAGGTTGGTATATGGGAAAGAAGCAGTAATTCCAATGGAATTTATTGTGCCAAGCTTGCGCGTTGCAGTGATTGCTGATATTTCAAACTCTTACGCATTAGAGGGAAGATTGTCACATTTGTTACAACTTGAGTAAGACCGATTTGTCACAGGATTCCATCAATAAGTCTAGAAGGCAAGAGAAAAATCATGGCATGATAGGAATATTAAACATAAAAAATTTCAAGTGGGAGACTTAGTGTTGCTATATGACAACAAGTTCATGCAATACCCAGAGAATTTTAGGATGCATTGGTTAGGACCATATTGTTGATACTGAGAGGGGGGTAAATTAGTATCAAGTACAATTTAAATACCTTTTTCAAATTACACTTAAGCCATTCAATTATATCCAATGATCAATGAAGAATAGTATAAGAGTTACACCAATACACCATGCACAATATATGAGAAATAATCAATAGTTATTGTTCAAGGCAAGTAATGACTTCCAAAGGTAGCTACAGCTTCCAAATGTAAAGGGAGGGACAAAAATCCTAGAGGAATATATAATCCTCCAATATCAAGAGAGGTTTGAACTCTCCATCCTTGCCCCTTCCTTCCACCCAAGAATATATGAGAGATATTAAAACTTTACATTAAATCATCACCATCAACCAACCATCACATAGAACCTGATAATGCTTCCTGAGACTTATTCAATTTATGCAATTCTTCAATTCTTGGAATAATCTGATCCTATAGATAATATCAGTCAATGTATTCTATGAAACTTCTCCAAGTTTCAGTCCTTGAATCCTCCCCAAAAATAAGTTATAGAGAGAATGGTAGACCTTGTTCAATTATGGTTTATTCAGGAGACCAAACTTGTACAGAATGCCCCGCGCTCAATATTTAACATCAGATTCTGAAACTCGCACACAAGAAAATAAAGTCCATACTCTTTCCAAATCAGTCTATCCCACTTCATTTTGATTCTCTATGAAGACGTTATGATTTTTTTACCCGGAACACTTGTTTATTGACTAGCTTCAGGACTGGTCAAAAACCCTATCTTCCACAGAGTGTATCTCCATAATTTTAGTGAATCAAGAGCTGACAAATTTACCAAAGGTAACTTGATATGTCTTCTCAATACCATAGAAATTTCACCATTTGAATCTCTGTATGACCAAGATTATTGCACTTGTAGCATACAATATTTTGATCCTTTAATGGGTCAAATGGATTATAATTTATGTTGATAGGTCTACGAACATTTCCATATCTACCATTTTCACCATTCATGTAGCTTGCATAGTTATTCCTTTCATTGATTCTACAATTGATTTCCTTGTGTCCAAAATTTCCACAAGTATAACAATGTCCAAGAAAGAAATTTTGATACCTGGGAGTAAGTGATCTTCTTTGTGGTGTGGTCCATCTAGGTTCACGATCTATTCCTCTATAGTTTCCTTCATAATGATTTATTTCATACCTAATGGGTGAGGATATTCTTGATGTCTCATTCCTTATGCATTCTAGTCTTCTATCTTGTTGTTCAACTTGTTCAAGAGTGTTGGTTTCATCATTTTCATCTTCCTTCTCTTGTTTTGTTGTCTTCAAGCTGTCATTGTATCCTAGTCCTATCTTTTCATTTAGAGATCTTTGATTTCTAAGGATCTCATCTAATTTTTCAGTGCTTTTTTCAAACTTCTTCAAATTTTATGTTGTCAATAGTAGCTCCCCTTTTGTGTGATCCAATTCTTCTTTGAATTCCTCATAATCGTTTAATTGTTCCTTCAAGCTATTAATGGTATTTTCAAGCTTGTAATTCTCTTCTTCACAACTACTCAATTCACCTTTTAATATTATGTTTGTGTTGCTAAGCCTGCTATTTTCATTTTCAACATGCTTCAAATTTTGAAGATTCTCATTTTCTTGTTCACTCTCTGCATTGTCTTTGTATCCCCAAAAGGAATCAAGGTTGGTTTCTTCATCTGAATCTTCTTCACAAATGATTTCTTATTCTTTAGAATTCTTGTGATCATCATCCTGAGTTTCTTGGGTTATGAAGAGGACTTCTCCTCCATCATTATCTTCTTCATCACTCTCATCTGAGGAGATGTCGTCATCCTTGGAGTAGAAGCTTTTTTTATTGTTGAGACTTCTGTTTTTATAGTAGTGGTTTTCAAAAATATGTCCTATTATACCACTTCTACCACAGTTAAAGAATTTGAGAGGAGAGTTACCTTTGTATCTTCCACTTCCCTTCTAAAACCTTCTTACAAAATTTTATATTTCTTCATCAAGGTCATTATCCTTTTATTTTGTCTTATTTATGGCTTTAAAGGCTACTTCATTGTTTGGTTGGTCACGTTCTGTACCTGTTTTCATTTCATATGCTATAAGACATCCATGTAATTCATCCATTGTCATTTTTGTCAAGTCCCTAGTTTCTTCAACGATGGAGACCTTAGCATCATACTTCAAGAGAAGTGATCTCAACATTTTTTTTACAACCAACGACTCATTGAGCTCTTCACCTAATCCTCTGATAGCATTAACAACTTCATCAACTCTAAGAAGNGAAGATTGACCTACTTAACTTTTGGATCACCTTCGTAGATGCTCTTGAGTTTTTCCCATACCTCCTTAGCAGTGTTGCAGCCCATCACTTTGCTAGAAATGGTTGGTGCCAATGCTGCTAGAATAACATGTCTGGCTTTTGAATTACAAATCATAAGCTTCTTCTCATTTGGATTGGTTGGAGCATTATTTGGGATTACATAGCCATTTACAACTGAGTACCAAATGTCTACTCCCAAAGTCGTGAGGTAATTTTTCACTCTATCACTCTAGTGTGCATAATTTCTTCCATAAAATTTTTGAATCCCATTTGAAATGTGCTCATGGTCATCCATCTCTGCTCGAGATTTTCCTTCCAGTGGTTAAATTGTTCTGAAGGCAACCTACTCTGATACCAATTGTTGATACTGAGAGGGGGGTGAATCAGTATCAAGTAAAATTTACAAACCTTTTCAACTTATACTTAAGCCATTCAATTATATCCAATGAGCAATGAACAATAGTATAATAGTTACAACAATACACCATGCACAATATATGAGAAATAATCAATAGTTATTGTTCAAGGGAAGTAATGACTTCCAAAGGTAGATATAGCTTCCAAAGGTAAAAAGAGGGATAAACCTCCAAGAGGAAGATACAATCCTCCAATATAAAGAGAGAGTTGAACTCTCCATCCTTGCCCCTTCCTTCCACCCAAGAATATATGAGAGATAATAAAACTTTACATTAAATCATGNTTGGAATACTTTGATCCTATAGATAATATTACTCAATGTATTCTCTAAAACTTCTCCAATTTTCACTCCTTGAATCCTCCCCAAAAAGAAGTTATATAAAGAATGGTAGACTTTATTCAATTCTGGTTTATTCAGGAGAGCGAACTTGTATAGAATTCCTCACGCTCAATTTTTAACATCAGATTCTAAAACTCACACACATGAAACTATAGGCCGTACTCTTTCCAATGAAATTTTTCCCACCTCATTTGAATTCTCTATGAAGAAGTTATGACTATTTTACCCATAACACCTGTTTATCGACTAGCTTCGGGACTGGTCAAAAACCCTATCTTCCACAGAGTGTATCTCCATAATTATAGTGAATCAAGAGTTGTAACTTTTACCACAGGTACCTTGATATGTATTCTCAATACCGTAGCAATTTCACCATCTGAATCGTTCTATAAAAAAGGTTATAGCGAAAATGGTAAGATTACCTGAAAATAACATACCTTAGAACACATCACCAAAAGACTTCATCCTCCCTTGAAATTCAACCTTCTTTACTTCTGATTTCCTCTAAAATTCGACTTGTGTATCAAATGAATGTATAATGATATTTATTTATACCATTTATGTCACTTCATTTTAACATTAGGGCAGACCTGACACTTTCTTATTTTGTAATTCTTTTCTTTAATTATCTTCAGGGCCTACATGTACTTCCTTCTTCAATTCACTTTGTCATCTTCAAAAATTCATTTCTCCTCAACCATGAGGATCCAAGTGACGTGCCACATACCATTGGAAACAACATGATGTATACTATCCATCCATGGGTGTTGTATCTTCATGTGCATTGTCCTTCATGTCCAAATACCTTCATCAATCTTGTGGTCCAAAACCAATGACTAGGGTTGACATCAATGACAACAACCAATCTTCCAACAGATTATGATTGTCTAAGAAAATATAAAGTGGATCTTGAGGAGTAGCCCCTTAATTCCTCTAAGAACAATCTTTAAAAGGTAAATTTAGCTAGAGAGTAGGTACTTCTAGGCCCTGGTGATTTCCTCTTTCCTAGACTATTGAAATATATTTAATGCAACAATGACTAGACAAGCCTTCTAAAGTGCTAGCACTTTAGGGCTATAGAATTTTGTCTAGACAATATCTCTTTGACAAAGTTTAGCAAATAAAGAGCAAGGAAGAAACACCTTATGTTCCTTACTCCTGGGGTTTGGAAGAAAGCAACTTCATAATCTTCAACATGAATAAGCAAATATACCATAAACATTTAGCATAAAATGAGAATTGCATATTTACTTACTTCACCAAGAATAATCACGCAACAAAACCCTAGATTGCCAAGAAAAATTCACCAAAAATTATCCAAGATGCAAGTAGCAAGCCTCCAAGACAAGTGTCCCTCACTATTTCGGCCAATTAACCCCAAAAAGGGTGCCAAATTCAGTCCCCTCTCTCAATGGGGAGAGTTGTGAGAGAGGCCAATTTACCCAAAAGTTGTGTATTTTCATAAAATTGAGCCTACATGTCAATTTTCTCATAAAAAAATAAAATTTAAATCAATTTTCAAAAAATAACCCTAAAGAGGGTGACGTTAGGCCTCCTCAAGGAGACATTGAGGTCATCTAGTGGAACGTTGGGCCTCTTAAGTCCATCCTCCATGCCACATTTTCCAAAACTATCATCCATCACCTTCGAGTATCAAACCCTAGCCATAGGTGACATCATGGGCTACTAGGGTGACGTCCAAGGCCTCCAAGGGATAACGTCCAGGTGGGAGGAGATGGTAACTCATCATCTAGGCCTGCCAGAGTGCCTCCAAAGGAAACGTCTTCTTCCTTCACTATGCAAACTAGTCATCATGATCTTGCCCAAGCTTGGGGTCTCTAGATCCATCCTTGGGCTTCAATCCCTCATGAAGGTCCGAACTAATCATCTCCTCATGAATACCTATCCACCGAGCAAGGTCCTACAAAGAGAAATAGGTACGCCCTCCATGGGTCCATGAGTCACAAGTATCATAACAAGTAAGACACATCTAATAATCAAACCACCCGAACATGTGCACTAAACCCCCATTTTCAAACTAAACAAATGCTCAATGAAGTTATACAATTTGTAAAATTTAGGTGTGGGATGGGTCTCAAGGCATCATATTGGGTCAATCATTCCCCATGTCCAAGGTGTTTCATGAGAGAAACCCATCTAAGCCATGTGTGCATGTGAAGTGGAGTGGGGTGAAATTTTGGGCATGGGATTCATGACATGGGTTTGTATTTCTCATTTATGGGTGCCTTTGTAGAGGCTGAGTTTCCCTTTGTCCACGATGAAACATGTTTCCAAGCCCATTTATTGCCATTAATTAATTAATTAATATCCAAACATTGGGTACTCCCAATAGTTAATCGATTAGATTGTGGGGCAGTACCACATAGTCACTTGAAGGGAGAGGTACACAGAGTGTCATGGGGGTATAATCTAGCTTGTAACGCACTTGTGTAGATCCCTTAACAAGCGAGACATCTATAAATGTGAAATTATGCTTTTGCAGGTCTTATACTTTTAAGAGATAACGGTTCAATATTTCTCAAGACCTATTGGGTGAGCATCTGGAAGATTTTATGTTTGGATTTTATTTTTTTTCCAGCTACTTTCCCCTCTGGGCCTTTAGCCCCTTCTTCCCATGAAATGAGGTACAATCCCTTCTTGGGTCAGTACACCCGAAAATCCCGAAAGATAAGGAGACAGAAGGAAAGAATTATGAAAGGTGATAAGTATGATATGGAATGGACGATGACTCTCCAAGGAACCCCCCAGTATCACCCTATTCTCGAGGGTGACTAACTTACTAGGATAACATGACAACCACTAGGGTTAAATAAGGAAAAGAGTATAAATTCCAAGAAAATGTTCTGTAATCAAGAAAGATTCTTTGCAACATGTTCAAATGATTTAACTATTAGAGTGACACTTACCATGATACCCGGACTCATTACCTCATGGAGCAAGACCCGTCTCCTTCTAGGACCAGGCCAGTGTGGTGGATGTTGATGGTGTTGATGATGTGTAGAATGCATCAATGAGAAAGGAGGGCACACTGGGTGATCCATGATCTTTTCATCAAGTGACTTATAAAGAATTGCATTAAATGAGCATAAATTAAAGTGCACCATTAAAGAAGGAAAAGCTCAATAGTGAAGAGACATAAGTAGCAAATCTAAACACAAAAAACTTAATAACAGAGTTCTTCCCTGGTGGACTACGTCTTTGGGTCCTGCTCTCAAATGGGTAGGACTTTTTATTAACTTAGCAAAAGAATTTGGAAAAATACATAAGTATACCTCATTCTGAAATCAAGCTGCAGAAGTTTTACTCAAATCAGAAAACAAACAACACCACTGGATTCGTGGTGTCGAATTACCCAAAAATGATTGTCTCCACGCCTCTATCAAACTATGGCACTCCTAGGCCCAAGAGGAATTATGTCTAGGTTTTTGTGCCCTGCAACCTGCAATAAATGATAAATAATTGTCTTGGAATGTGTGTCGTCTGTACCCACGCACCTCCTCGGTACACCGAGTGGATACACCTTTTAAGAAAAAAGCATGGGATTTGTAAATGACAGAGGCCATTGGCCTTATAGTTAGTGGATCATATGTTAAGGCTTTGATAGTGGGGGAGGTCCCGAGGTCGAGCCCGTGGGCCTGACCTTTTGGCTTTGTTTGTTGTAACGTATACATATATTTGAAATGGTTTTTTCCGTCGGATTTAGCAGTGGTTATATGATTTCATTGACCCTAGATTTGGTGGGGTCCCTCCATA